>JBBPMH010000093.1:0-30494 GCA_038090235.1 Pulveroboletus ravenelii
CTGACTAGTATGCCCTACAATGCCCAATCGTCACCAACCACACCTCTCCCTAGTCCCCTCTGGCTTGTCACCGGAACCACTACTCCCACCCCCCGGTCTATAACCACCGAACATCTGTCTGTACCCACCTGGCATTCATCTATGCCTGCCCGGCATTCATTTATGCCTGCCTGGCGTCCATCTATACCTACCCGGCATTTGTCTATGCCTGCCCGGCATCTGCCTATACCTGCCTGATAACCGTCTATGCCTGCCCGGCATTTACCTCCACCTAGCACAACCTGTCAACAGATTACACCTACACTGCCACAGGTATTCCCCGTGACCCAGTCACACCTTCCTAGAAGTTCCTTTGCGTTCCTTCATATCTTCACTCTTCTTTGTTATCCTTGCTTAGTCCCTGAACCTTAGATCCCTTTGCCCGATCCTCTTATCAGCCTCATGTCTCTTCTTACTCATTGCTCCTCTTTCGCTATTCGTTCTCTGACTCATGTGTACCTTGTTACTCATCGCTCCCCTTTCACCATTCGTCCTCTAACTCACTCCATCTTGTTTACTCTTCATTGTCCTTGTCTTACCTTGATTACTCCCTGTACTATATAAATCCCAGTAGGTCTACTTGTTCCCTAGCTTAGATCTACTCGGCAATCCACATTGTTCTCCCCTCTATGTGTCTTCGCTCAACACTTGACTGAGCGCTTTGCTCTTGCCCTCGTCTTCTCGCTAGCTAGTTGCTAGGCAAGTCCCTCAACCTTGAACTTTTGTCGGCTAGTCGCCGGACGAACCCTTGACTCTGCTAGTTGCAGGCTACGTCCCTTGTCCCCGTCTCACTGTAGCTGCTAGCTAACAGTTCCTCTTGTCCTCGCTCCTTAAAGCCGAGTCCACACTTGACCTTTTGGGATCAAGTGTAACACCCTAAGCCCAGATAAGCCCTATGTCCTAGAATGGAATGACATAGTGTGATGTAGCGATGACACAATGCTGACCAAAGCATGATGTCACAGGGAATGATCTAGACCAGGAATGGAACGAGATATAGATAAGATAAAGAGGAAAATAAGATAAGATAAGAGAAGGGAATAGATAGGGGTATAGGCCGAAAATCAGTATCTTGACAATGGATGGAATAGGATTGTAAACATAATAGGAGATTGTGCTGGTCAAAACATGAGGGATATAAATGTAGAGATGCACTGTGCTCTACAGTGTCACAGATACCCTCTATTACATCTTCTTATTCCTAATCTTTCCTTCAGTACTGACTACCACCAATATTCCATAACTCCACCTCTATCTGTTATTTCCATGTGGAATCATGCACTTCCTGTTTTGGAGTTATTCAGAGTTAGTGCTCACACCTCTGCCTATGTTATACATATCTTCCTTTTCATTTCTGGACTTCCCTCAGTTGTTCCTGCTATATTCTGGGCAGTGGCTGAGGTCAGTCAACCTTACCTTTATTACTCAGTCCTATTTACTGAATAGTGTAGTGGGCATTACTGCCCTTTACTTAGGTGAATACTTAGTTGTTCCCACTATATTCTGGGCAGCAGCTGAGTGGGCATTACTGCCCCTTTACTTAGTTTTAACACATAGTCTTGAATTCTTGCTTCTCTAGCCAGTGCTTGATTTTCTTGCAAGTATGCTTAGGGTCATTGTCTTGCTGGAAGATAATGTCAGAAGGATTGAGATTAATAATCCTGCAGGGTATCCAGAAGGTCCTCCTTCAAAATTTGAAGGTATAGATTCCCAGACCTGTATGTATGTATGTATCCAATCCAGTCTGGGTTCACCTGCTGGATCATCTATTTTAACTTATCTTGTATCAGTTCCTTCATATTTTTGTTCTCTTTTATGTTTTTAACTATGATACATTGTTCTCTTGATATCCCACTACTTAGAATCAAGCATCCCTTGATTGGGCCTTGAGTATTACTATAATTACAAAGTCCAGGAAATGCCTAGACTATAAAGAATGTGTATTGAGATCTAAGAATCTTATCAACTTACACCCTGTTAGTCACTATCATTGTCTGAATCATCCTCATCATTGTCATTATCACCCTTGCCATTGTTCCCATCATCATTTGTCATTATCTGTGATATTGTCCTTGACCCATTGCCCATATCCAGCCCTTGTCCTTGGTTATCAGTTCATATCTGACCCTTGTCCTTGGTCAGGTTTTTCCTTTTATTATCATCATCACCATTGTCATTATTTCAGGTCCTCATCCTTGACCCCCAGTGAAAACTGGTTATGACCAGGTAGGGTTATATGTGACCCAATATGTATGACTTAGGCTAGTCATATAAATCTAATATCTTCTCATATGCTCCCTACAAAATGAGACTTATATCATATTTTCAATCTAGTGGGGCAGAATCTGGTGTGACTCCATATGAAAAACATGTTGCATCTTATACATGCTCACATCTGTGCATATTCCAGACCCTCCAGTTCATCCAAAACCTGATCTTGTCTATTCTCATCCAATGTGACAACATATGAAACTTGCATCACTAATAATATCTCACTAGATCTGATCATATCCAGCCACTGCTCCATCTCACTGCATCTGACCACATACGAGCACATATTAATTCATAGCTAGGGACAGGTATCACAGATAGGGTAGCTAGAATACTGCCATTCCAAAACAAATGCAAAAACATAACAAAGTGACCTGAGTAAAAAAAAGGATAATGATACTGGCACTGAGTGGAAGGGAATGGTTGAAATGGGGTGAGGGGTAAGAGTGCAGAGAGCTATGGTGATCCTAGTAGATTGTGCCATTGACCTTGCTGCAGTTGGAGGGAGTAATGGTAATGGCTTTCAGGGCTGTGTGCTCTTTCTTGCCAGTGAGCAGGGCAAGGAGTTTGCATAGGGTGGCAATGTCCAGAGTGATGGTTGGGGGCAGCATAGACATAGGGTCAGCAATGGGAATCAGGGCTGCAGTAATGATAGTATTACTTGGCCCTGCATTCAGCATGTCAGGCACATCACTAAGGGAGGAGGAATCAATGTCATCCAAGTCAGAGACTGCAGCACATTTCTCAGCCCTTCTGGTAGGAGCCATGGTGAGCAGAGAGGGGGGGGGGGCAGGGGGGGACATATTTATATCATCCTGGATGCCGAGCATGCTGGTGATGTCACTGGGGCAAAAACCTATTGGGGATGTGGGAGATGATCGAGTGGGGATCTCGCTGTGTCCCCTGCCTTTACTCCCATAGTATAGAACCCTTTCATAGAAGGGGAGTTGTCAGAAGTGCTCAAAATGTGTGCCTGATGGTGGGGGTGTGAGGTTTTTATGAGGAAGCAGGGCTCATAACCTTTTAGAACCTAGACCATACACATTTGGAGTGCTATGATACATTAAGTACATGATGGTCTTTATGTGATATAGGGAGTAGCTTATCTCTCCAATGTTACGCTCAATCCCAAAGGGTTGAAGTGCAGACTTGGCTGAAGGTCAAGGATGAAGATTGTTATCAGCGAGCAGCTGTCAATGGGTCGAAGACGAAGAGCGTAACCTGCAGACGGCAGGGTCAAGGGTTCTATCAACGAACAGTTGATGGGTTTCAAGGTCGAGGTGTCTTGCCTAGCAACTAGCTAGCAAGGAGACGAGGACAAGACCAGAGCGCTCAGTCGAGTGTAGAGTGAGGACATGCAGGAGAAGCAAGTGAATTGCCAAGTAGGTCTAAGTTAGGGTACAGGTAGACCTACAAGCGGGTTTATATAGAGCGTTAAGAAGAAACATGACAAGACAAGGACAATTGTAAGGAAACAGGGATTGCTAAGTGTATGAGTCAACTGACAAATGGCAAAAGGAACGGAGTGACTAAGTGTGGAGCTACGAGCCCGATACGAGAGAATCGGACGAGGAGAGTAATGTTTAATGACAAAGGGAGGAAACAAGGTGGAAACAAGTGGAAACTGTTACGTTTCAACTTCCGTTTCTTCTTGTTTCCCTTTGTCCCCGCTCCATTTCCACCGTTAGTCATCGAACATTAGTCTCCTCGTCCAATTCTCTCGTATCGGGCTCATAGTTCCTTCATCAGTCATCGAGTTCCTTTCGCTATTCGTTGGTTTACTCATACGTTTACCAATCCCTATTGATTCCTCATTGTTCACGTTTTATATTGTTGTTTTCCCAATGTACTATAAAAACCCTCATAGGTCTACTTGTCAATCCTAACTTAGACCTACTCAGCAATACACTTGCTTCCTCCATGTCTTCGCTCAACACTTGACTGAGTGCTCTGCTCTTACCCTTGTCCCCTTGCTAGCAAGCCGCTAGGCAAGACCCTTGACCTAGACCCTTCGTCGGCCGTTTGCTGGACGACCCTCTCCTTGACCCTGCTAGTCGCAGGCAACGTCCCTTGTCCTTGTTTCTTAAAAGTCAAGTTCACGTTTCGACCCTTTGGGATCGAGCGTAACAGAAACAAGAGTGAAACGTAACATCCAATTGTTCTGATAGAAGCGACTGGAGAGAAAGGGAAGTGGGAAGGCCACTCAACCTTATAACCAGTGGTTTGATGTTCGTGCAATGTGTGTGATGGCAATGGTGAAAGGGACTCATAACAATATTGTATCAAGCATTGTTATTGATGTTCACAAAGACTATATTACATTGCTGCGATCACTATATACAAATTTAAGATTTGAATACAAACAGATTGACTCTCTGCAAAGAGTTACCTGGGTCCAGGGTTAAGGAACAAGAGTGTCTGCACACTTGATGTGTAGCCATTTACCACAGTTAACTGATAGTTATATAGTCATCTGCTGTTCTAAATAAGGATGATGTTGCTATTGGTACATAGTGCACTAGTACCTGCTTTCCAGTGTGACTACTGGGACATTTTGAATAGATGACATATCTGGTTCCCAGGTTCATGTGATTATGTACCTGTGACATCATGTCATAAAACTCTGCATTAAAGAGTTGTTTGACACTGGGCTATACCTGTCTACCCTACAAGTGGTGAGAAGAAGCTGCTGATGAATGGACCATCTGAACATCAACCAACCCATACAGACACAACACCTCTTTTCTTGGTATCATCTCTCAGGCACATTGCAACCACTGTTCAAAAAAGAGGTAATAAAGTGCATTAACTATATATATATGCAAATTACATCCTGAATTCCCTGATATCAAAGGCCACAGTCAACACATTGGTGGCATGCTATACTATCTTCTCAAAGGAATCCCCTTTGACACAGTCAAAACCATGGGAAGGTGGTTGAGTGAATCATTCATCCTCTATCTGCAGCATCATGCACTTATCTTGGCACTGTTCCTGCAACACAACCTAGTCAAATTTCAACAACTGCAACATTACATACTTCCCCCAGTCCATTGATTGTGCCATGAGTTGCTGCTCCTAAAAAACCAGGGCTTCACTCTCATGATGCATTGCTAGCTCCTAACCTTAAGAAATTATAGCTCACTTGCCCAGTAAGTTTAAGGAGCAGTTTTGGGCCAGAAAAGCACTCAGCTTTTTACCCACCCTAGCATTTACACTGCTGTACATAGCTAAGAGCATCCACGTTATCACTCTCTCCATTCCTCAGCCCAGAAGCATGCAACGCATAAATTGTAGATAGGCTAGCTCGCGTAATTATTTACTTCATCCGGCGGTGTAGCTCAAGGCTGTCGTACTGTTAATTAATCCTAAGAGGAATTGACCCTGACATGGAACCGAGCATGAAGGATATGATGTTTCATCATGATGGGCCATGCCGTACTAATCTGCACTATCTACAGGTCCAAGCGCTGTAAGCGAAGTTGTAACCTCGCTTACAGCGCTTGAACTTGTAGATCCGGGCCTACTGACCAATTTTTTGACATTCCTTTGTAAGTGAGTTGTTATGCACAAATGAACTTTTCGCCTTTCGCCCGGTTGTTGGTACTGGTCGGACGGCGGGTCCTCTTATACACCAGTCGTCAGTACATCGAAATTATTTCCCAGATCCAAGATTATGTGGAAATGGAGCGGGCATGTCGCTTGCAAGGTCTGGTACCTGTAAGATGGCCCTGAGGCCTAGAGGCAGTCATATATCTCTGCCCTTTCTCAGTAGTCTGGGTGGTTCTCTTCCGTCCCCATTCCTGTCTGCCAACTACAGTCCCTCACTTATTCCCTCAAACGGCTTGCTTTTACTGACGGAACTCAAACAGGGGTGCATCATGCTCGATGGCCCAGATAACCCGTCGGTGTTGCCCCTGATAGATTCGGAGAAAACGGCGGCGGGTTCCAGTTCAGTATTGGATCCTGAGCCTGCTGTTCGCTTTCACAGGGATTTCGGGGTCCTGGCCGTCCCCGCACGGCTGCGCCATGACCCTGGTCGGCAACCGGATCTTGGGTGGTGGACTCAAATTGGCCTGAGTCTTGGCTGCGCATTTAGTGAGTATGCCATCATTGATCCCAGTTGTGCTAACACCTCGCAAGTCGTGGCCAATCTTTCTTACTGTCAGCCTCTCCTAAGTACGATAGGTCTGTTTCATATGATGCATATCTTACCCACGTGCTACATTCTTAGTTGAGATAGCCGGTTCATTCCATGAGACGTATGCGACAGTGGCATGGTGGGTTTAGGCTGGGTTCATTTGGGTACTGTTAACCGCATTTCAGGATACCTACCATGTATCAAGCAGGGTAGCTTTCCGGTGTCTTAATGATGCCTTTACTTCTAACGTTAGCATATGACAGATATTGTGTTGGGTTATTCTTCGTCTCTCCTCTCGGTGACCTGGTCTGGCGTCGTCAGCTGATCATGGTTCTCGTCAGTATCACAACCTGCTTTTCAGTGGGCTTAGCTCTGTCACAGAGCGTTGTCGTCTTCCGTACGCTCGCTGTCCTTATTGGCGTTTTTAACGTTACTCCTCAAATCCTTATCCCCCTGGCGGCGGATCTCGCCACTCCGCAACAACGCACCCATGTCGTCTCAATCCTCCAATCCGGCGTCATGCTTGGCATTCTCCTCGCACGGGTTCTCTCTGGCATTATCGGTTACTTCACTACCTGGCGTACTGTGTACTATATGGCTATCGGCGTACAAGTGGTCGTTTTGTGCGGCGCCTATGCCCTCATACCAGATCACCCACCCAAGAATCCCCACCTTACGTATGTCGAGATCTTGCACACCATGATCACGTATTCCATCACCGAGCCAAGACTCGTGCAGGCGGCGTTGATTAATGTTGCTTCGGTGGCTTGTTGGTCTAATTTTTGGGTAACGCTCACCTTTCTGTTAGGTGACGAGCCGTATTACCTCTCGACGTAGGTGCCCTTCTTTTTTTCCCTTATTTCTATTATTGATTCTATCGTGCTTACTCTGTAACTTAACGAAACGTGGATTGTGGCGCCAATGCGTACATGTATGTCTAGATTGTACATCGGTTTATTTGGATTGATTGGCATCTTGGGTATCCTATCTGGACCGCTGGCGGGCCGCTTCGTTGAGCGGTTTGGTCCCTGGTTTTCTGTGCTCGTGACGACTCTTTGCCTATTGGTCTTGCAGATCATCGAAATGGCCGCAGGTGGAATCTACATTGCCGTTGTCGCTATCGCGTGCTTTGGGATCGATGCATTTCGACAGACACAGATGGTATCATTGCGGACGATCGTGTTTAGGTGAGCAGCGATTGAAAGCTTGTGGAAATGAGTGACAAGCCTAGATGTTGATGTTCAGTATTTCCGAAGAGGCACATTCACGCTTAAATTCTATTCTTATGGCTTCAGTACGTGTTCCACCTCCGCCTAGATTTCGACCTCGTCTCGAGTGTGCGCCTTCCCTTGATGACATCCCGCTGCGTTATCTGTCTATTCATGTTTTTTGTTAACCCGGTTGTCCACAGCTCTTCGCAGGCCAAGTCATCGGATCCTCTGCCGGATCTCACGTTTTCCTCCGATATGGCTGGCGCTCCGCGGCTGCAGTTTCTGTCGGTCTTTACGGGTGGCAATTGCTCGTCCTGTTCATGCGGGGACCGAATTGCGAGCGCTATGTCTGGTTTGGGTTCGAAGGCGGGTTTGCATTCGGTGATCAGAAGCCGCAGCAAGGACGTACCAGGACTACTTCACACCAGGCATGTGTTAGCAGTGAGACGGAAGCGGGGGATGACGACACGAGCCATTGTTGAGACCTCGGACACCTGAAAGCTCGCGAACGTGCATGACCGCATCTAGTTTATGATGATGGAAGATGTGAGGGGAAAGGGTGGCCTGTGTCTTATCTGTTCTCCGACTCGTACACAATGCGCGGCGCAGAATATCATTGGTTGAGTGACAGATTAGATATAAGTTTTCTGAACGAGTTGGGCCATAACGCAATAATAGTCTTTCATCTTTCGAGGATACCTGTCCGGTTCAGGTGCTGTGTATTTACCATTGCTTCTATTGCTTGAAAGTTTCGCGAGCACGCAGGATTAAAAACAAGGTGAAGAGGGAGGCCGTCAAGCTATTCGAGGCTCTGGCGTGCTAGAATATGAATGGAAGACCATCTCGAGTCCTACCGGCCCGCCGTTGAGCGTGCCAGTGATTCTATCCAAGGGAGCGAGGGTGTTTTATATTACAGATTCTATTTGAAGCTCAGAATGAAAGCACGAAACTTCCATGCAAGGGTTGAGCATGCCAACGAAGGGCACCTGTAGAGAGACAAGGTGCGGGCTCAGCAGCATGCCGAGCGGGTTACCCTGGGTCCCGGACAAGGTCCTGTTGTATCGTGTTTCACGACTTGCTCGGTGGGCATGGCATCGCACACTGGAAGAGCACGCCATTTTTACGTAACTTGGCCCATTTTTTGTAAAGGCTCTGGGGAAGATGCTCATCCATGAAGCGACAAAGCGTGTCAAAGCCCCCTGGAGTTACCAGTTAGATTTGAAAAGCGGAGGAAATAGGTGAATTAAAAATCGTGATTTGTTTTGTTCGCACAAGTAAGATACCCACGTTGTCTGCTTCCAAAGCGCTTGACAGACCCTTGAAATGACAGGAAAAAATCTATGGTGGAAGCTGCAGTTTGAAAGGGCGACAAATTCTGGTTCAATTCGGCCGTCTTGACCTTTCCGCCCCCGATGCGGGATCGTGAATTGGAGTCGGCCACCTGAAAACGATGTGGCAGTACCACGCGGGTCCAGTAAACAAACATTTCAACGTCGTGCAAATACAATCGGGGCTCAGTTGCAGTGTGGGCTCAACATTTGAAGTGAGTCAATATGATGATGCTCGACCAATAAGTAATGGGGGTGGTGGTCCACCCAATATTTTACTTACTTCTTAGTCCCTGAGCTAGCCGGATGTACTAACGAAAGACGGAGTCCAGACTATCAGATGACTCTCGGTCGCAATGTGAGTCCTGATGTCCCACCCCCCTATGATAACAGTTTTACCACATACACGTAACTTTGCTTACTGACTCAGACTGAATCGGGTCCTGCACTCGGCTCGTTACACATTCCAAGACTATTTATGCTTCAACCTCCCCAGCGATGGTTTCCCATGGTTTCTTCGACCACCAAGGTTGAGGTGGGTGCGCCAAGCCCAGCATCTGTTGTCGGCAAGACGAACATCGATGCGCCTTCATCCGACTTTGGAATACTCCCCATCCCGAAAAGGCTGCGTTACGATCCGGACAAGCCTCTCCATTTCGGAATCGTGTTAAATGTCTTGTTTGGGTTTGCTAGTACATTCAGTGCGTCACCGGGCCAAAGTGATAAGATCGTTTTTGATCCCTTCTCAGTTGTTGCGAATCTATACTATTGCCAGCCCTTGCTGAGTATGTCAAGAACTTCGTGTATTCTTCAGTAACCGTATCATTGGTGTTTCCAGTCGAGTTATCACTGTCTTTTGATGTCACCTACAGCGAAG
Source organism: Pulveroboletus ravenelii (assembly GCA_038090235.1). Lineage (NCBI taxonomy): Eukaryota > Fungi > Basidiomycota > Agaricomycetes > Boletales > Boletaceae > Pulveroboletus > Pulveroboletus ravenelii. The sequence continues at coordinate 9,868 of JBBPMH010000093.1, forward strand.
TATCAGCGTAGGTAACTTTGTCACTTTCAAAAGAACGAACGCAAACCATCTCAATAGGATCCCGACATTGATACAGGCAGGGTAAATCGCATTCGCATTATTCACGGATCAGTCAACACACTGATCAGATATGCGACAGGCATCCTTCTGATATCTCCTCTAGGAGATCTAGTCCGTCGGCGACAACTAATTTTGTTGTTGGTCTTGGTGTCGACCTTGCTTACCATCGGGCTGAGCACGACATCCAACATTCATGTCTTTGAAGCATTATCCTTCTTAATCGGTGTTGCCAGCGTTACTCCACAGATCCTCATGCCACTTGCCGCCGATCTCGCTACACCGGAACGCAGAGCATCTGCCTTGTCTGTGGTACTTTCTGGCCTAATGCTTGGAATCTTGATCGCGCGCGTGCTCGCGGGGGTCATCGGCAACTTCAATACGTGGAGGGTAGTCTATTACATGGCCATTGGTGTCCAGTTTCTTGTGTTGGTCGGCACGTACTTGCTCCTGCCAGATTATCCAGCAAAAAATCGCGGCCTAACATACTTCAATATTCTGTACACCATGGCCAAATACGCCGTCACGGAACCACTCGTGATACAAACGACATTGATAAACATTGCATCCAGCGCGTGTTTTATCGCTTTCTGGGTCACGTTGACGTTCTTGCTTGGTGGGCCGCCATACTACTACTCGACGTGAGTGATTCGACTATCTGTTTTCCGTATCACGTGACTCAGCCGCCTTAGACTTGACATCGGGCTTTTCGGACTTGTGGGCATGTTCGGCGTGATTGCCGGCCCTTTTGCGGGCCGGCTGATTGACAAGCTCGTACCTTGGTATGCAACGCTAATGGCGACCTTCGCCCTCCTCGTCTTCCAATCTGTGCAAACCGCTGCGGGGGGAATTAATGTATCGGCAGTTGTCATTGCCTGCTTCGGGCTTGATGTCGCCCGTCAAATGCAGCAAGTGTCGTTGTCCACTGTGGTATTCAGGTACATTTCACTTCTCGATGCCGATTAAGCAGGATGACGGTGATCGCTTGATAGTATCTCTGCCGCCGCACGAGCTCGCCTGAACGCCATTCTCATTTTGTCGGTGAATACACGAAGTCGTAAGACAACGATGGCTTATACTGATATGCAGCGTAGCTTTTCATTGGGCAAGTTATGGGGACCTCCGTTGGGACAGACGTGTTCGTCCGACATGGTTGGCGGGCGTGCTCCTTGTTGATGTTGGCGTTGCATGCTTTCCAGCTTGCGGTACACGTACTACGAGGACCTCATTGCCCAAGGAACCACTGGTTTGGTTGGGCGGGTGGTTTCGAGGCGCGCAAAAGTGTGGTGGACGCACGGAAAAGAGACGATACCTCAGGGGCTGCGATCCCAACAGATGAGCCTTAGCCACCGGAGAAAATGAAAGAGGGCTTAGTGTGGCAGACGCAGCCAGGAAACGCAGCCAGTACGCCATGACAGAAGAGGACGATGACTTGCATTCTTGAGAACGCAACGTATGACATTGACGAATAAAGCATAGTTGACCCGAGGCTTTTCTTGAAAACGGAGCGAAAAGCCACCATAGTCAACTACCTTCCGAGAAGGTCGTGGTGAGGGAGCCAGCGGTCGACAAATACAGCTGGCGTTTGCTGCCATCAATTTAGGTGGGTACTAGGTGTTGGAGACACTCGCCTGGCGAAACACGCATATTGGAAAACAAGGTGGATTTCCAAACAGGTTGTCACCATGAGAAAGGTGGAGTGTGACTCGTCAGCACCCCGTCGAGATGTCGATAAGGATTGACCGTACCGTTGGAGCCGCTGGTTGCGACAGTCCCATCAGTGAAGTACCCACCGAACCACGCGCAATCGGAGATGATGGCGAGCTTTAATGGTAAGTGAACCGAAAACGAGTGGTAAAAGCCCAACGCGTGTCTCGGGCACATACTAAAAACAAGGATACGGGGCAAAGAAGGGAGGATCTAGAATGGGTACTGCGATGTCCCGTTCGTTCAATGCTATGACATGAGGCAGCACATGATGTTGGACCTGGGCACACAAACAGTGTGCCAATCGAGCCAAACTGTGGGAAAATCTCCTAGATGCTGTCCCTTGTGTCGTTGGATGCCACCAGGGGCTATTCGATAAGGAAGACGAGCCGAACGCCTCGCCTCTGCCATGTGCCGCCACTCCTGTGGAGTGTATTGTCAAGAAAGGGTATCAGTCTAGGTGTCTCCCTAGACAATTATGGTCCTCTGGGGTGGACAGGCGGTCATCAGACCTGGCCGCCATGAAAATGGAGATCGGTCCGCTCTGTCAGGCACACTCTTTTTCCAGAAAACGTCCGACGGGACAATACTCCACTTGAAGTTTTCCGCCACGGCCGGAGGGCTTGCATTCGTATGGACATTAAATTTTGGCTCGCAAGAATTTGGTGACGCCTATCGATTGCTGTATAAGGAGATATTGTTCATGTTCGAACGCGAGATCCAATCGAGAGAAGATCTAGGCGGGCGGCTCACCGACGGCTGGTGGAAGCAGCGGGCTTGGAGCGAGAACAAGGAAGAAGAGTGGGGTTCGTAAAAGGGGGTAAAATGCACAGCGTAAGTCATATGAAACCCAAGATGGCGCGAATCACGAGGACCACAAACTTTGGCTGGCCGAATGCGTGCTACCATTTTTCGCTGAGTGGCACGAACTTCCTTGCGATACGGTCAGAAGCCCGCTTGACCACTCAGCCGGTCACAACGAGGCGCCTACATGAAGTACTATTGTATTCAAATCTTTGCCCATTCAATGTGTGCGTAAGGTTTCATGAACGTGTGTGTGTCAACTGAGGGAAGTTTGACCGCTACAACTCTCCTTTTTCGGAGACTTTACTTGCGGGTATGGCAGTGCCTGCAGCTGGCGAAGCGAACGCCAGGGCCGCAACCGCAAGAACCACAGGGAGTAAGTGCCCAGCAACAATCTACTGCAGTTAGCAATACCCAATCGCGTGTTTTTAGTATCGGCATTGCGTATCGGCCAGATCGCAGCCGAACAGACAGAGGAGCTGCGTCACTCGGTCCTGTGGCCAGAGAAGCCACTTGATTACGTTCGTCTCGACGAGGACAAACACGGGTACCATTTCGGGGCCTTTGTACCTTCTCAGGAAAAGCCGGTCGCTGTTATCTCTGTCTTTTTCGAGTCCATTCCACCCGCTGCCAGTGATCACACACCAGGTGGAGGTCACCGGACGACCCCGGCACGGTTCAGGAAATTCGCCTGCCACCCAGAATTTCAGGGTCAAGGCATTGGGACGAACCTGCTGCTCTACGCGGCATCATTTTGTTCGGGCATGGGTGCAACAACCCTTTGGTGCGACGCCCGGCTGAGCACCAGCCAGTGGTATGAAAAGCGCGGTTTCGTCCCCTTCGGTGCCACATTTTTCAAGGACACGATGGAGTATACACGCATGAAGATGGTGCTAGTGGACAGTGGGACAGGGAATGGAGTGGAGCCCTGACTTTACCTCACACCAAACGAGCATTACAAGGGTAATGTGAGTGCACTAGATGGCGGTGTTTCTGCTCGTTGACTGACAGGAGCGAAATCAGGTCAATCACGGTGATCTTTTTTAATGATACCACCACCCTGTACCCCGAATATCCCATCAGGAGAATGTGGATACTTGGCAATGTTGACCATCGGCCCTTTGCCTGACATCTTCCTCGTGGATGTTTTTAACAGGTTGGTCTATCCAAGAATATCGGAGGCGCTCCACTGGAGCCGATCTATCGTTGCATGAGTCAGAGGTCAGCATGTTTCAAGGGTGCCCTGAATTCGTTCCGATTCGTTTGCAATAGTGGTGGAGCGAAAGGACAGCGCAGAGGGAACACCCTTACTCCGCGGGTTTCTGCGCTGGCTCTATCCGGAAACCTCAAGGGTGGGGTGTACTGTCTGCGTCGTCTCCTTGGCGCCGTTACGTTCGACTTTCGCTCGATCAAGCCCAGCTTCTCCTTCCCCAAGACCCCACGTCAAAACTAGTTACGGCAAAACGATTTTTTGGTTCTTCATATCCATCGATTGATCCGACCTCCAACACCGCCCCGCTTTCCGCATGCCCCCTAGAGATAAGTGCCAAGTGTCGGGCGTTCATTTCGGTGGTTGGTGTGTGGCCGTCTTCTGATGGGAGGGCCTGTCGCCTCTCGATGCCAACGCGCCATAGCTGGACATGATCCCGCTGGCCGTTTCGAGTGCGTTCAGGGTGACGTGGAGCTCAGGCGTTGATCCCCGTGTCATCGAAGCGCGCATACCAGCCGCCATTACACCCTTCGCTCGGGATGCTGTCATGATGGAGGAAATGATACTAGCGCAAACAAGCCCCTCAGTCCCTGAAATCTCCGTCTTTGTGTAGACCCTTCCGAATGGACGGTCTAGTATGTCAATGAGGCTATTGGCTGTGCTCTCCGCGGACCGGGGTTGTTGTGTGTCGAACCTCCATACCCTTATTGTGAACTCAACGTTGACGTTGCCGTTCATAGGATGTCCATGTCCCATTTCCTTTTTTGCGCCCTGCCTGCAGGGTGCTCGTGCCCGATCAGTGTGGTTATCGGCAGGTGATGACGCACAATGCTTACAAGGGATGTTGTGTAAGTGTTGTGTGACAGGAAAGGGCCAGCATGGCTCGAGGGCCAGACATGGCTCGAGGGCCAGACATGGCTCCAAAAGTGAGGTTCAGGACAAAAAAAATAATTAAGCCGTTGTGACGGGGGCAAACATATAAAAGGTGGCCCATCGCGACAGTCATAAGCTCTTTGAAACCCTCCAGCCCAATTTTTTCTCGCCATCCCAACCCCACCCTCCCTCTTCTCCCTCTCCCTCCTCTCCTCTCCCCCTCTCTCCCTTTGTTCTCTTGGGACCCATTGCTTGAATCAGTCCATTGGGTGGCCCCTTGGTGTCACTCCACTCTACTATATTCTATGATTCCAAATCACTCGCGTGAACATTTCCAATTGAATTTGTCATGCCTTGACTTGGTTCATAGCCAATATAGCAGGTCGGAGTGTCCCACTCGGTCCTCGTGGTTGATTTCAATGCATGTGTTCCGATCATCGACGCCCAACCTGCCGACGCCGCACCTTCCAGTGCACTCTAAATTCCCCCCACCTCCAGTCTGCACACCCGCCCTCCGCCCTCCGCCCGCGCAGGGCCTGCCAGCGTTATCTCTTCTTTTTTCCGCCATCGCGCTATCAGGGGTACCCCCGATACCAGTTAGACTTTTTAATAATTTGAGTTACGGTTCGCACCCTGCCCCGCATTCCTGTTATGGTGATATTCACTGCAAACGGACAGCTTAGAGCCTTTCCCCCGTTCCTTTACTTTCCTTTGCCTCCTTATCTTTATCTTATTTTATTTTTCATTCTTTTTTTGTGATATCTTTCACCTGCACCCTGCTGACAGGCATTGCATGGCGCAACAACCCGTCGCCCAGCTCGTCCCAGATCTAGAAATAGGTTATCGTCAGTGCTAATATCGTCAATGCGCCTTCCTCATTCTGCCACATACCATTCGGAGATGCTGCACGCTCCGCCTTGCCTTTCAAAAAAGGGCATCCTGGAAATGAAAATCACACAGCAAAGCTCCGCCACCTGCGCTAGCAGAACTGAGCGTCAAGACCCTCTCACACAAGCCCGTCACTGGAACGGGCGATCGCACAGTGAAGGACAGGTGTCTTTCAGTGCACCCCTTGCATGTTTGCCTTAGTCAGCTTACACAAGAACGTCCTGCGATGGCATCTTGTCGGTCTGCGTAAGGAATGCATGAGCATCCCAAACAGCAAGTGCCGGGAAGTGAAGGCGATAAGGAGGATCCGGACGACCGGGCTGCAAGATGCTTTGGAGGGTAGGTACAGCGACATAGTCGGCGCGGGATACAGACATTCGATAGCGATTCACATGCGGGGGGGTATGCTGACAGCTGTGTCATTTCAACAGTTCTTCCACAACTTTATCTTCCGATATATTTGCTACGTTCGCTCCGCGGTAATTCAATCTCCGGAGAACATCAATCTGAAGCGATCGGTCGGGATGAGTAAACGGGAAGGAGGGAATATACTTGTGAGTCGTATACGCACCACCTTCGACCGCTCAAAGCCGAGCCCCTCGAATTGATCTACGTGTGCCTTCTCAAGGCCAGCGATAGCGACCTCGTCTTTGAGCGACTCTCTCGCGGGGGCCTTGTCTCGCGAAGTAGAGCCTCTGGCGTAGACTTGCGTCCAATATCTTGCCGTCTCTTCGAAGCTGCGTTTACTCGTCGTGTAGTGCTTGGCAACTTCAGCATCCTGAGGGTCATTCGGTTCAGGCGAACACAAAAGGGACTGGAGCGAAATCAACGTAGACTTGAGGGTGAGGACAGGAGACCAAGCATCTTTTAGGATGTCGAGGCAAATGGCACCAGATGCCGAGGACACGTTTGGATGATACACCTTCGTGATGAACCTCATCTTGACGGGTTGGAATGGATACGATTCGGGGATCACGATATCCTGTGGGCCATAGGGGTCCGCGATACCAATCGGTGCACAAAAGAGGAAGTGGACTTACGACCTCGAATGTGCCACCCTCGTACGGTGTATCTTTTGGTCCCGGAAACGATCCCTTGAGGTGAAAGGGCGAGTTATCGATGAGATCGATACTAATATGAGAGGATTTATCGTTCTTGCAGTCTGAGCGAGGCGTGCGTCAGCGATGCTTTCCAAGATGTCTCACCACTGCCCACCTGTAATTTCCTTGTTCACTCTGCGGAGACGCGCATCCATGATGATGTGATTCTAAAAAAGAAAGGAAAAGAAACTGTGCGGTTCTGTCCACTATATGCCACGAAACAGTGACTGGGGAAGCGGCTTGAACATTCTCCCCTACCAAGGGCACGTGACATTATCACGTTCGGGAAAATCACGCTTATTTAATCAGCTGAGCATCAGCCGGTTCTCATAAGTATAGATTGCTATTAATCTCTCTTGCGGCTTATACGGGGCCAACGGGGTGCTTGCACCCATTTATATACATGAGCGGTAATTGGTCAGGTCATACTTAAATGCATGACCATGGCCATTCCCGACCGCTGGGAGTTATGTAACCCAGTCTCTCATCGATCATCGATCACCCGGTCTTAGATCATGGCAACTTCCATGCGAAAGAAGGTGGAGACCTTCATCGACACTCTCCAGATTGATATCGTCACCGCACTCGAGCAGCTCGACCCCAACGCGCCCAAGTTCAAGCGGGATGCGTGGACGAGAGCAGCAGGCGGCAGAGGCTTATCGTGCGTCTTTGCCTGCACACCTGAGGCTGGTCAGACCACCTCGACGCTGCAGACTAAACTCGAGAAGGCGGGCGTGAACGTGTCCGTCGTACACGGCATGCTCCCTCCGGCTGCGATCAAGGAGATGCGGGCCGATCATTCTTCCCTCCCTTACGACGAAAAAACCAGTCTCCCGTTCTTTGCCGCCGGCATCAGTCTCGTCATCCATCCTCGCAGCCCATTCGAACCGACTGTACATGCCAACTATCGCTATTTTGAGGTCACCACAGCAGACGGAGGAGATCAGACAGGTGGAGTTGTTGCTTGGTGGTTTGGTGGTGGGTCCGACCTAACACCATCCTACCTGGATGAGGAGGACGCGAGGCATTTTCACAAAACCTTGAAGGTTGCTTGTCAGAATGACGAGCTGCACGGCGTGTTCAAAAAATGGTGCGACGAATATTTCTTCATCCCCCACCGGCAGGAAAGTCGTGGAATTGGAGGTCTATTCTTTGATGACCTGTCCGACGAGAAGCACGCACGCATCTCAGAGGATATCAAGAGGCCAAGAGAACCAGAGGAAATTTTCGGGTTCATTTCGCGTCTTGGAAACGCCTTCGTCCCATCGTACATTCCGCTTCTGCAGAAGAAACGTGACGTTCCCACAGATCATCATCGCCGATGGCAGCTCTTGCGCAGAGGGAGATATGTGGAGTTCAACTTGGTGTGCGACAGGGGTACCAAATTCGGACTGAAGACTCCTTCCGCGCGGATCGAGAGCGTATTGATGAGCTTACCAGAGACGGCGAGGTGGGAGTACATGTCGGAACTCGGGACGCAGGCAGGAAGCGAGGAGGAACGTATTGGAAAGGTCTTGAAGAATCCGCAGAGTTGGGTGTAATACTTAAACCGTATGCCGAGATTTGTGCAACGCTTTACTCCTGTACTTCTAACTCAAGGAAATGACACCTGTTTCTGATTTACACACTATTGTATCGAACGTATCTTGAATATAAAAACATAATAACTAATCGGTTGTGGGCTTGTTGGCTTCCTGTTGCGCCTGGCCTTTCTCATTCTTCACATTCCCTGTCACAGTCACCGTGAGCTGAGACAAAGCCCTCGTCCGCAAGGCTTACCGGCTGCTTGCTGAGACTTGTCTCCACTGATGGCGCCAACAACTGAGTCTTTATAGCCGCCAAGCCTGTCGGTAGCGCCCTGCGCATACCCCTTGGCCTGCGCAGCCTGACGTTCTTCTTCCCCGCGCGTATGTTCTTCCTTGCCCGCCTGCGACCACGTCTGCGAGCCTGTCATATCACCAATCTGGATGAACGTCAGACCACTTCTATTGCCACAAGGTGGGACCTTACGTTCTCAACGACTGTGCCCTTGGCGGCGTGCAACTGGCCCGAGAGTTTGCTACGGTGCATCGTCAACATCATTCCATGACTGCACATCGTCTCGGCCGCTCACCTGGGATCGTGATGCATGTTCGTTGTCTGATATCAGGATTATACTGATAGATGCGGTAGGAGAGGGTAGAAAATGCGACTGGAGGGCAGCGTCGTCCCCGCCCCCCTTTATATACTGTCGCGGATACCATACGCATTAGGCAAGTGTAGTGGTTCGATGATGACATGCGCACCACATGACATCATAGTTGTGATCTGGTGACGTAGAAAGCGGGCAGCAATCGACGCTCGTCGCAGCTCACCATGACACATCATGGGTCCAGCAAGAAACACGTGACCGATGCGGCGCGCCAGGCCCGTTCTGTCGCAGACTGAGCATCACGCCGGCCGCTCTATTCCCGCTAGACCGATAAAATGGCGTAGACAGCGGGAGGAATGTGCTTGTCACGATAGACGACACCTCGGACCTGCGTACATTGCAGTACCACACCAACGGAACTCTTTGCCATGCCATCAAACCCCTATAGGTACAATCCGACCGGACCGCCCCTGGCTTGGTCAAAGCTTTGGGATCAGGCTCAGCCACCCCACAACTCGACATTCATCCTGGCACTATTTGCTGTCAGAAAAAAAAACCGGGTCAGACTTGGGATGCGTGTTTTCTGGCCTCACCGCTGGAGCTCTCCGGGAACATTTTTTTCTGTGTGAACCTTCGCAGACAGCCTGAACGTCTCCTTCGTCTAAAATGCCTTATCACCAAACACGACTACACGGGTGCAGTGTATGTGTTAGCCCACACTACAGCATCAAGGTCCGTCGCCATGCAACGCACGAAAAAAAGAGGGTGGTCACTTTAAAACCGCTGCGCAATGTGCTTCTGCCACAAGGCCGTAATGTGAAGTCTCCAAAAGGAGGAAATCAATATTTGTTCTCCCGTCAGTCAGTCAGGGTCGCGCAGTGCACCAGAATATGTGCACCATGCCCTTCAATCATCGTCGTAATATGAATGGCATGTTCCCTTGCACATTGGATAACGTTCCGTGATTCGAGGCACGACTACCCTATTCACATGCAAAGTCATCCGCGGATGAGCTCGACAGAAAGGGCCAACATCCAAGTGAGCGCTGACGCGCTCGGCATCAGAAGCAGGCAGTGATCATAGTGAAGCATAGCACTCCTACCTAAATTTGTCGTTAAATCGGCCGCTTATCTCGTAAAGACAAGTTTGCCAGGGAATTTCAGGAACACGCCAATTGACTAAAAGAAGCTCTGGACGTTACCCACGCGCAACGTGAGCTTCAAACTTCTCTGAGGCGTGGACCGGGATGCTGGCATCCCTCGTTGGCTTTGGTACATATCTGAATCTGTTGTCTGAGTTCAAAGCATTCGCGAGTAGAATGTCAAATAGAGTTGCATACACATATCAAGCTTAAGTTTACCACATGTGAGCCAAGCGTGATCATGTGATCTGAATGCCGAGGGCGTCCATGGACCATGGGGTTGCCTGCGCGTCGTTCTCGGACGGCGACGATCGGCTTCCCGATATAACAACGGATCGTAGGTTCTATGTCTGAACACCATATGGCACGAGATCGTTGTTACAGGCGGAGATCCTTAAGGGCTTTATTACAGCTACATGCGGTGAACACGACGGGAAACAAGGCGAGTGATAGGGGCAATGGAACTCTACTTGATCGAGGTTAGCATGGCAGCATTCAGGGGAATGTTCTAGAACAAAATACTAGTCAAGGTTCTCTCCAGATGACCTCGGTGCTGGCCTCGTCGTCTGCAGCATAGCCGTCATGAGACGCCGCAACGACCGTTCGTTCGAGATCGTTGACAAATATCACTCGTTGGAGTGATGGGCAGTAGAGCCGTAGCTCATTTACCAGTGCGCGCATCCCTGCCGGAATGGGTAGTGGCGGCTCCCACTCCGAGACGTCCACCTCGACACATTCCAGAGAACCGAGTATCCGCAAAAGCCCGTAGAACTTGAGACGCTTGATAAAGGGCGTCAACTGACAACAACCTTCTCCAGACAGATATACGCACAACGTGACCATCGATGGGCAGGACGAGCGTTCCGAGGTACCGCAAGTCGTGGACCTGATGTTGCAACCTCACCACGGAGGCAAGCAGATCCATGGAGAACGATTCGGAGTAGCTCGAATCAGCAATGTCAAGGGAACGAAGAGGATGAGTCGCTTCCATCAGTTTCGAGAACAGGAGCAGCAGCTCCTCTCTCTTCTCTGGTAGTCGTGTTTTAGAGAAACATGTTTTGAGTCGGGAAATGGGCCGGGTGGGAACCAAGGCACACGCGGCCTCGGCAAAGGTGCATTCCAGGGTTGATAGGCGCGGGAGCGCGCCAGGGTCCAGGGATGACGATACAGAAGTGGAAGTTTGAGCAGTGTCCTCGAGAACGCAATAGTCTACGATATACAAGTCATCGATGTCTGGTTGGGTGTTCAGAAATGACACAAGATCAGCATCCCACTGCAGGTCGCAGTGGAAGCTTCGAAGCCGGAACGCGGTGCCAGTGAGAATCCACGCCTGAGCAGCGTCGCCTGCACTCTCAAGGCGGAGGTTTAAGACACGCAGTTCCGATGTTTGATGGAGCGCCATGGATACAATTTGCCAAAAGTCATTCGGCAAACGGACCTCGGATTGGGGACTGCTGTCACCGTCATCCTCCCTGCCAACGAAGAGTGTCAGGGCTTCGACTACCGTGGCAAGGCGGGGCGTCCTCGCGAATAGCTTGCACATCCTGAAGGTGTCCCATGCATCTGTTGTGTAAATAGTGTTGTACAATGCCCGCTCTGCTGCCAGCTGAAACCCTGTGTTTACCCTGCAGAGGGTGCAGAGGTCTGTTCTGCTCCCTACATGCTTGACGATGATCCGGCACGTCTCTAATGACAGTTCCATGACACGATAGCGTTCTGCATTACCTGAAAACAAAAAATTCGTTGAGTATAACCTTTCGTTGACAAAAAACGCCTGGTTGTCTACCAGTTGGATACAGCGGTGGTGCCAGTGCGCCAAGTGAGAAGCCGAACGAGTAGCAGGATCAAGACCAACTGGCGTTCGATAGGGGAGGAGGCTACCAGAGGCTACTACCGCCCAGCAACGCAACTGCAGACACAAGATAACAGCCGGGGTCGTGTGACGGAAAATTAGCGAAATTCTCTACCAACAGGAGTCACTGCCTTGACCTTTTAAGTCTGAGCGTCATGATCAAAACGCCCGCCTTTGGAAATAGGGTGCAACAACATCACCAGATGCAGATAGGCACGATCACATCATTGCTGATCTTGCGCGCCTCCTCTATTAGCAAGTTTGGCTTCGGAACCTAGTCTTTACCCGTCCGATTAGCGGAAATGTAGCGTGGTGAGGACGGGGACACCCGGAAATGGGGATTTGATATCGTGATTACGCAGGTGGGAATACCCACCCAAAGGTCATGGACATCCGCGTGTGCATGTGAGAACCCAACAATTGGAGGTCAACGTCATGCGCCCAGTAAGCGTTTGCAATTTGCAACACCGATGGTGCTAGAGACCAAATGCAACCCGTGCGTGTCAGCATCAGGGAAGGGCGGTGGGAAGGTGGTAACTTTCATTATACGCGGATACCGTGTCCGTAGGGACGTCAGACCTGCCCAGGGAACGAAATTAGGTCCAGATTGAATCACATTTGAATAACTCACGCTTCTTGCTTGTCTTATTTCCGCCTCGTAAGCATCCGAGTACATGGCTGAAGGAATTCAAGAGCAGATTCCGCTATACTGGCGTCACCTTGAGAGACGAAACATTCGTTTCAGCCCAAGTCGGGACATGACTACCATGTCTTCCCAAGGCCAGCGGCTGACGAATTCATTAGTAAGGCACCATTTTGCTACTCGATCACATGGCGGTACGCCCAGGATCGGCTGTGCTCTACCAGTCGAATCTATGCAATGTGAGTTGGGGGCAAATGCATTTAAACGGCACGCACCTATGCACAGGACGCACGGCCGTACACTGTGTGCTCGAACACTTCGGACGCCTTCACAGTAGGCACTGGTCGTTGCATATCTCACCTAGACCCCCAGAACTTCGCATTTGAAATCTAATGGTGCCTTCCTCGCGCCAGCACATCATGGAAGAACTTTTCCCCGGAATTGATGCGCGGATCATTACAGCGCACCCAGTGATCAGCGCTATCAGCCGTGATACTGTGCTCTATGTGAAAAAAAAGGGAATTCTTGAAACGAGTAGTAATTTCGATTTGGGAGGCGAGGATGTTGTGCGGAAGAAGACAAGGCAGATCATGGCGTAGAAGGAGTGAAGATCATACACAGGCGTACGACCAGAACTTATTCTAGCTTCTCTAATTCATCTAGCCTTTGTAAAACGACCTCTTTGCTGGTCTCTTCGATCTCACCAGCTAAGAAAATTTCGTCCAAAATGGCATATACCTGATGGGTTCGACAGGTGAGAAGGGTGACGCGCACGACCAAAGGAGATCCCTGACCTTGTGAAAGTTGAAAACTAGATCCAACTCGCACACATTGTCAAAGAAGGAATCTTGAGAGAAAAAGTAGACAAAGTTTGTCGGTCATTGAGGACGGTAGGCTGCCAGCGTGCTCTGGGCTCACCGAGAACCTCCACGAAAAGATGAATGGCTTCGAGGTAGGCAAGTTCATTATCGTTGGCATCGACGCACACACAAAAGAAAAGGCCAGCATAGCGACGGTACACTATCTTGTGGTTCTTGAACTGTGGGCCATGGGAATAAGAGGAAATCCGCTGTCGGTCCTCACGACGACTAACCTCCACAAAGTTGGACTGGTACTTTTGATCACGAGGCGCAACCAGCCTATGCACTTCACCCCGAAGTCTCACCTAGGCGAAGTAAGGTTACTCTGGTAGCATCTCTGGTACAATCAAGGTATTGAGTACCTCACCTTCTCCTCATCATCATAAGGTACATACCACTTCGACAACCGGGTTTTCCCCTGCCTGTTCTATAATATTGTCAAATGGTTATGCCAATAAAGTGATATGAGCACCGAACCTGCACTAATATAAATCTGATCATCGCCGCATCCGCAGTAGGTGTCGTCGGCCTCGGCTCCTCTGATTTCAGATTATGTAATATGAACTAGGCCGAATTATAAGTACAGTCGACTCCCTTATAACACATACCCCCTCGGGAGAGCCTCAAAAGTATGTGTTATGGAGGAGTATGGGTTATTGGAAGGGTTAACTGCACACAAAATGAGGTTTGGGAACTCCAAAAAGGTATGGGTTATGAGGGAGTATGGGTTATGTGAGGTATGTGTTATGAGGGAGTCGACTGTAAATGTATTCCAATCCTTCTAAGCTTCAATTTTGAGACCCTCAAGTTAAAAAGCATTCACCATTATCTTAGATATCGATATCTTGGTCAACCGGCCGGAAGATCATGATGACTTGACTTGGCGATACAGTACATTGGCAAAACGAGCCTCCATAACTGAGGACAGAGGGCCGCCCTGGATGAGAATCCACAAGTGAGGAGTTGCTCGGGCTTCAAGCAACCTGGACCATCGTGCATCATGATAAAGAGATAAATACAGAGCCCGTTGTTTATTCATCCATGTAGTTATCTATTCTCAGTCCGACAAGGAATGTTTGTCGCAGGAATGATCTGTTTCGCCCCGCACTCAATTTGGCGGTGGCATAAACAATGACTTCAGCGATTGAACCGCCATTCTTGCGTTGACCCTCAACACGCTCTCTTGCCCACCCTGATCCTCGGAGCCGCCTGGTGTTGCAAATCCGAACCCTAGCTTGGACGCGGTCGTCTGGACGTTTGGATCACTTAGCGCAGTTGCACCCTCGGCAGCGTCATTGGCCCAGAATTCAACTGCCCGTTCACGGGTGTACGGATGCCTCAGGACAGCTTGGCGGAAGTATTTGAGAAGATGAGCACGATGAAGAGTACGTTCAAGGCGCCCGAGCGTGGGAGCGAGCGCTACCGAGGCTGGAGGAGGAGGGTAGATGGCGGGCAAGACCCGTATAACAGCGGGAAGCACCAAGAAAAGCATGTTGCGAGCTAGGAACAGATTGTCGTGCCACTGTGTTGACCGTGACTCATCGTCAGGACTCACGGATGTGTCGAAGTACAAAACATCGACGCACCATGAACGCTGTCTCGGTGTCTTTTTCCAGTGGCACTACGCTGGCGGAAGTGAACGCGTAGACCTCAGCGAGAAACGCACATGTAAGGGCACCGAGGACATGCGTCCTCCATCTCTGTCGGCCATTGATATTGGTAGTTAGGAGGAGGAGTAACATAGCGGTCCGCAAGTACTCAAGAAGAACATTAGACAGAACGAGAATCGTATAGTCGGTGGTCGAGGAACAATACGAACACGTTTGCATGACATGTTGCCCGAACCTGTTCTCTGTGAGTTCCATATCTTGGAGGAGAGATGAGCGCACGTACCTCACGTATGTGTCTCTGCCACCATGTACATCAAGCCTCCTGAGCAATGTATCGACATCTTTTGGAATTTTAGGAGGAACAATTACTGCGCCTCGTTCCCCCATCGTGCTGAATCCGGCCTCCTTCATCAGCAGAAATTTTATATGGTCCACTGGCGCATTTATGGGTATCCCCAATCGCACGAACAAGTTCGGAGGCCAGCGCAATGCGAAGTTGAATAGTATGAGCAGGGTATGGAGGCCGACCGCTGCTTGCATCACAAAGTTGATTGCCCCTCCCTGTGCCTGCCGCCGACTTGGAGAGAGGTAGAACCAAGCTGCTGCTAGAGATAGCACTGTCGAAATAATGACAAGTGATGAAATCATAGCACCTAGGCTGGGACCCTTGCTCGTTTGTCCCCTTCAGGATGTTTCCAATGAACCCAGATCAGAGTTCGAGTAAAGGTGGTGGTCGATGATGAGACTCGAGTTTGGACCAAGCCGTAGACGCTGTGGCCCAGTGGCGCCTCCAGCTGTCGTCCACAACGTGCTGGTCGACTGCGAACATGGTTTAACCGTCTGCTGTCGATCTATGGACTACATAACAAGTGACTCGGACTACGTGTAAAGGTAGCGGTCACAAAAATTTTTGAACGATCATTGCACTGTTGAGCAAGGCTTTCGTGCATTCTTATTTCCACCGAATAAAACGTGCAAAGCGCGGGTTGGGTAAGCCTATTAAATCAACGGCCCCCACTCAAGTTCTTGCGTGCACGTTTTGGTTCCGTGCTGGCACGTCGCATGCACCGCTTGCGATCCAAGGAAATGCTGGATAGATGATGATGGGGACGTGTTCCACCATCAGCGCATGTTTCAATCAGAAGACTGAATCAAACCATGTCCCCTCTACTGTACCCGTGATCGCCATGGTGACTGCGAATGTACGTGGACTAAAGTAAGGGAGGACGAAGCGGGTGGTCTTGCTCTCTATCCGCGTCCACGGGGAATGGCCAAACAGGACAGTAAGTCACGTGCGCAAAGATGGTCAACAGAGCCAACTGATCTTCTGAGTCAGATACTTGAAAGAGGACACGGTGTCATGTAAAACGCCCCATCGGCCATGGCGGAATATTGTACAAACTGGCGAGGTAGGTGCAAGAGTGCGCAAGAAAACGCCTAAGTAATCAGTGATCTGTGACTGTCTGTTTCTCTAACCGCTCCATCCCGGACATCCAGTTTTCCGATTCACGTTGCAAGTTCCATGGAATCATCTCGGCCAGGATCTTTGAGGGTGATAGAGTCGCGTTCATCCCTCGCGCAACCTTTCTCCGTTATCCCGATTGTATGCGGTCGGATTTATGTATGCCATGACACTCCTTTCTGCCAATCAATCGAGACCTGCTGGCATCGTTCTTGCGCTCACTAACCCTTTCCCCGTGGTGGGAGCGAGCTCCGAGTTTCTGGCCTTGAAATCTATTGCGGACTGACAATGCTACTAGGTGGGCTAAAGACTCAGACAGCGGACAATTAAGACAGAGGATCACCTTTCTGATGGTCCCCCCTCCCCGACGAGAGCAGTTGCATCGCGCAACTGAGATACTAGAATACTGCGCGCGCGGTTACAAACGCGTTGGGACGGGATTGTCCAATTATAGTCCAGGGTCGCGGAGAGACGTCGTTGGCCAAGTTGATAGATAACATCCATACAATCGATATCATCAGTCGTATGTAGAACGGATGACGGAATACACCCTGCTATACCGCGCGCCGAACCGGTGAGCTTGAGTGTTCGTGTTTGTAGTCTACTCGTCCTCTCGTGTGGCTTCGTATGTCTATATGCAGATCTAATGAGGTGTATAGCTCACGGGCGATGAGTTAAATGCAGCATATTCGAGACGATGAGTGACATATGTGAACTGATGATTGTCATCAGCGAGCAAGTGCACAACGGGAGCTCGGGAAAACGACTCAATATATGGGCGGTGGTCTGGGTCGCATCTCTCTAGTTTGACCTAGCCTTGTTGCTTCTGGAGCAGAATGAGGCAGGTCAGTTGGTTTAGCGCACAAATGTCTCGAACCACATCATACATCGAGTCTCCAGCTCATTAGCCGTCTTGGAAGCAAAGGCCGCAGGATCACCGGTTCGGACGCCAATTGATCGATTCATCTGAGCATGCCACGATAGAGAAAATTAGAATTAATCCAGTCTTGTTATCTACGGTAATTGGCCGAGGCTGGGACAGCCAGCAAAGGACAAATTTTTCCAGGGGCTGTGCGTCCTGGAGCGCCATCGCATCCACACTCTGGGTGTAGAGTACCGAGATATGACAACGCATCGCACACTGCGTCTGACAAGCAGGATGAGTCCTGTTGATGTTGGTTGCTCATTCACGCACCCTTGTCACAATGAGATCGCCGGAATGGGATCTGAGTAAGAGTGGAGATCGGAGACACGAGCGGCCTGGGTAAACAGAGCAAAATTAAGGAACAAGGCGATGTGTCTATACAGCAAGTGTTGGGCACCACGAGTGAACTGAAACGCCTTGTTACTTGACAACGACAATCGTGTACCACCAGTAGGATGTCATCAGCGAGTACTGGTGCGTGGCAGCTCTGAGGAGTGACTGTAATAGTGCTAGCAATGTGGTAAGACCAAGCAACAGTTTTCGACACTGGTAGCACTGGCCCGGTGTATGCACTCGCTTTCCACCCAGACAGGAAGCATCTTTTGAGTGGGGTTAACGAGGGGATACAACGATGGCGACTTGCAGACGGTCGACAGGTTGAAGGGACAACAAGAGTCAACGTAAACACAATCTCTGTGTCTAATGACGGGAAGTGGGTGGTGGTTGGGACTGTGGAAGGGGCGAGTGTGTGGGATGCGGAGATGCACGACAAGGCCGTCAACGTGGGAGGCACAGCCCGCGTGCTTACGGTCGACGTCACTCTTGATTCGACCCGATTTGCGACTGGCACATGGGAAAAGACAGCAAGCGTCTGGAGTACCGAAGGTGGAGAGAGACTCATCGGTCCCACATGACGACGAAGTCATGTGAGTCGGATTCTCTCCGGATGGCGACCGCATCGCCACCGCCGAGGATCTTGGGCCGATCCGTATTTTCGACAGCCACAGCGGGGAAAGGCTCGTCACCATCGACGCCACCTCTTCCAATTGGACCTATGTGACCCCGCTTGCATGGTCGGGTCAGCACATATTTTTCACATCGGGGGACAACAAAGTCAGGTTATTCGACACCTCCAACGGATCCCAACTCGCCGAGTCGCCGACTCTCTTCGATGGCGAGAATGACATCCGTTCCATCGTACTAGCTCCCAATGGCAAGTTTGTCGCTACCGCCACAAATCAAGGGGTCACGCTCCTAGATGCATCAACACTCGATCGAATTGGTTCTGTCCTTGATGAGGACAAAGAAATACTGTCAAATACTATGTCTGCAGACAATTTCTATCTTGCAGCTGGATCTCAAGAAGGAACAATTGTCATTCATTAGCTTTGCAACATTCTCCCTGAGTTGTATGGCCCTTTCCATGTAAATACTCATGCCTCTATGAATTCCTGCGCATCCAACACTTACAAAACGGATTAGGAATCTACTGGAGAGCAAGTACAACAGGACAGGGATGGCATTCTCGAGGTACTCATTCATTTGTCTCCCCCTGAGATGAGTTCTCACAGTAGTATAGCATGAAGTCCAGCCAAGCAGACCAGCGCCACATTTTGACTATGAAGCAGTTAGTAGTCCTTCCATCTTGTTTTATTTCCATGTTGACACTGCTGCAGCCACCCTCACCAGTTGCTTCTGCCTGTCCCCATGAAGATGATGCGCTGCCACCCACCCATCATCGCATGCACACCCAGTGAGCTCTACCGCAGAACCATGTACAGATTAACATTTCGACACTGGCAACTCCTACCAGGGTCACTTGATATTCAAAATGTTGCCATGGAGAAAGAGGGATACTACCTCACATATACCCAACCCACGTTCTGCAGAGTCGCGCCAACCTCCAGATTCTTCCCACAAGTCACCAGGAGTTGATGTCCCAAACAAAAGACAATCGAGGATGGCTGCGGGAATACGTCAGCGAGTGAGTACCCCCTAATTGGACGGTTGGACGGGGTGTATCTGACACGTCATCTCAGCGAACAACCACAGGAAGACGGAGGATTCATTATTCCTCGTATTTGTATACTGGAGCTCATCACTCGTGACAGTTTCCACGAATTCGCCGTGCCCCTCTCTCCAACCCTCAGGGCCAAGAAACTACCCGCACCGATCAACGTCCTGCGGATCCGAGGACAGCACACCCAGTATGACAACTTCCCCGATGGTATGGGCCTCACCGCTTACGTTCTTTTAAGTGCAACGCACGACCGATCTGTCTCAGCTCACTGCGGGCGTCGATGTCATGGTGCGTGCGATTCCATCTCACTTCGTCGTCACACTCACAGTGGATCAGCACCAACAAGGATCGCACGATGTGATGCTCTCAGTCAGGGTACAGTTACCCGCATGGATGTGTTGTATTCGTCCCAGTGCACATGATGTGATGGACTGATGCGAGCGACTCGGTTCAGTGGATGTACATACTCTGAATCGCAAATACGTGAACATGCAAACGTTACGGGTGTCGACCGAGATAACAATGTGCGGCAGCCTTCGTCAACGCAATCTCATACATAGTCCGCGCCGAATCCAAGTTGCCTTCCATGTGTTGCAGGCAGTAATCCAGCTACTAGGTAATATCCCATGGTTGTAGTGATGGATATGTTCTGCCTTCTGCCTCACACATCTCGTTTACTATCGCTCACAATCCAACCGCGATTGCGCACCTTTCGCACGCCGTTGAGCCCCCTTGTGTCTCGAGTTTACTGCCCTACGCGAGCTGGACCTGGATCATCTCTGCCACAAAGCTCTGTAATGCGGACCCAAACATCGGGCCACTAGGGCCAGTGGCGAGTGTCGAGGCAGTGATCGCAGTATTGACACATTGTAAACATCTCGAGACGTTCCACGTCGTGTTCAATGGGCATATTCCACTCCTGACACCTTTGGGAGAGCTCGTGTGCCAGGGGCGGGGTGTATTTAACAAGCAGCTTACCAGGCTGTGTCGGGCATTCGCCAATTGGGAACGAAACAACGGATGTCCTAGCAACCTGTTTAAATCAATCATGCCCTGCCTGGTACAGAAGTGAAAATTGCGGCATGAGAACGGTCCAGGACAGATTGGAATCGCGCTGAAATGGGAGGTGTGTGTTGCAGATAGCAATGTAACCACTGGGCGGCGATAGGGAATCCCGGAGCGCCCAGATCTCCCGTTCTGTCTCCACACTTCTACGCGCTGGACCTAGCCCATCTACGGTTCAAAGGTAGTAAGTAGAAGTAGCCAAACGTGATGCAGAGGCAGTTGTTCCGAACCTGCGAGACACCTAAGCCACGAGATGGGGATGATTTCAGCAGGAAGCAA
>JBBPMH010000093.1:30594-63108 GCA_038090235.1 Pulveroboletus ravenelii
GCTGGACCTAGCCCATCTACGGTTCAAAGGTAGTAAGTAGAAGTAGCCAAACGTGATGCAGAGGCAGTTGTTCCGAACCTGCGAGACACCTAAGCCACGAGATGGGGATGATTTCAGCAGGAAGCAATTCAGTTAAAAATGGACGATGCTTCGTTCCGAGTTTACCAGGGCGAATGCAGGTGGGTAGACTCGACTCCCTGCGGCGATCCCGAAGATTGTGGTTGACAAGGTCGGTGCTGGCGAAATGTACATATATAGCACCGGGGCATGGTCGGGACATGCGCTCTCTCCTTTCCTCGACCAGAACCTTTAGGAAAAAACAAGTGTGTGAAGGTGACATGTCTCGGCTAGCCACGAATGAAGGCAAGCGGGGGAGGACGAAGAATGTGAACGGTAAGAATGGTTCCACGCTAAGGGGGATGGTTCGAGCTCGCTCGAGCAGGAATGAGCAGCGAAACAGTTTTTTTCTTGTATTCGTCGCAGGTCGACGTGGACCGCTTGTTTACTTTATTGCATCAGAGATGAGAGCACAGGGGAAATAAAACACAACGTCATGGCGTGATGTAGCCAACAGGTTGCGTGTCAAGGCAGGAAGGATCAGTTCCATCATCGGCAGGTATCAAGTAGTTACGAGTGCCTTGCAAGTGAGAGAGCGCGAGTCAAGTGCACAATCGAAACGAAAGTACTGCGCGAGGGTCCCAGAGAGACGTACTTGGGTTTTTGGAACGCAGATATGATCACCGGATCCTGTATACCAAGGGAGGACGCGCCTCTTGCGATATGTACATCAGCGCATGTTTCAATCAGAAGACTGAATCAAACCATGTCCCCTCGAGCGTATCCGTGATCACCATGGTGACTGTGAACGCACATGGACTAAGACAAGGGAGGACGAAGCGGGTGGTCTTCGGTCTCTATCCGCGTCCCCGATGGTCCGTGGGGAATGGCAGGCAAGACAGTAACTCACATGGACAAAGATAGTCAAAAGAGAACCAACTAACTTCTTCCGAGACAAGTCAGACGCTTGAAAGAGGACACGGTGTCATGTAAAACGCCCCACCGTCCATGGCGGAACATTGTACATACTGGCGAGGTAGGTGCAAGGGTGCGCAAGAAAACACCTGGAATGATTAGCAATCTGTGAGTGTCTCCGTTTCCCTAACCGCTCCATCCCGGACATCCAGTTTTCCGATTCACGCTGCAAGAAGTTTCACGGAATCATCTCGACCAGGATCTTTGAGGGTGATAGATTCGCGTTCATCCCTCGCGCAACCTTTCTCCTTTGTCCCGATCACATGCGGTCAGATTTATGCCATGACACGCCTCACCATTCTTTTCTGGCAATCAATCGAGAGTTGCTGACACCGTTCTTGCGCTCACTGACCCCTTCCCCGCGGTGGAAGCGAGCCCCGAGTTTCCGGCCTTCAAATCTATCGCGGGCTGACATTACTACTGGGTGAGCCAGATATTCAGACAGCGGACAATTAAAGACAGAAAATCACCTTTCTGATGGTCCCCTTCCCCGACGAGAGCAGTTGCATGGCCCAACTGAGCTATGAGAATGCTGCGCGCGGGGTTGCAAACACGTTGGGACAGGATTGTCCAATTATAGTCCAGAGTTACGGGGAGACGTCGTTGACTGAGTTGATAGATGACATCCATACAGTCGATACACGTCAGTCGTATGTGGAACGGATGATGGGACAAACCATGTTATACCGCGCACGCGCCCAACCGGTGAGTTTGAGTGTTTGTGTCCATAGTTTACCTGTCCTCTCGTGTGACTTCGCATGCCTATATGCAGATCTGATGAGGTGTACAGCTCACGGGAGAACAATCGTAAGTGACGTTGGGCGGGCGATGAGTTAAATGAGCATAGTATCTGACGCACCTCCGAGCGTAGGCCGCACTGCCCCATCGCCAAAGATTGGCAGCATATTTGAGACGACGAGCGACATATGTATGTGAATTGATGGTTGTCATCAGCGAGCGAGTGCGCAACGGGAAAACCACTCAACATATGGGCGGTGGGCTGAATCGCATCTCTCTGGTCCGACCAGGCCTTGTTGCCTCTGGGACAGAATGAGGCAGGTCAGTTGGTTTAGCGCCCAAATGTCTCGAATCATATCATATGTCGAGTCTCTAGCTCATTGGCTGTCTTGGAAGCAATGGCCACAGGATCACTGGTTTGGACGCCAATATGGAAAGAATTGATCGATTCATCTAAGCATACTTCAGTAGAGGAAATTAGAATTAACCCAGCTTTTTTATATAATTGGCCGAGGCTATGTCAGGCAGCAAAGAGCAAATCTTTCCAGGGGCTGTGCATCCTGGAGTGCTATCGCATCCGCACCCTGTGTGTAGTACACTGAGCCCCGCAACCAAGATATGACAAGCCATCGCACACTGCGCCTGACAAGCAGGACCAGTCTTGTTGATTTTGATTGCTCAATCACGCACCTCCATCGCAAAGAGATCGCCAGAATGGGATCTGAGTAAGGGTGGAGATCGAAGACACGAGCGGCCTGGGTAAACAGAGAAAAATTAATGAACAAGGCAATGTGTTTATACAGCAAGTGTTGCGCTCCACGAGTCAACCGAAACGCCTTGTTACTTGACAACGACAATCGTGTACCACCAGTAGGATGTCATCAGCGAGTACTGGTGCGTGGCAGCTCTGAGGAGCAACTGTAATAGTGCTAATAATGCGGGGAGACCAAACAGTAGTCCTTGACACTGGCAACACTGGCTCGGTGTATCCGCTCGCTTTCCACCCGGACGGGAAGCATCTTTTGAACGGGTTTAACAAGGGGATTCAACGATGGCGATTTGCAGACAGTCAAGAGGTTGGGGGGACAACAGGACTCAATGTGAACACAATCGCTGTGTCTAGTGATGGAAAGTGGGTGGTGGTGGGGACTATGCAAGGGATGAGCGTGTGGGATGCGGAGATGCGCGACAAGGCCATCCATGTGGAAGACACAGACGGCGTGTATGCAGTTGACATCGCTCCCGATTCGACCCGATTCGCGACTGGGACAGGGGCAAAGACAGCGAGCATCTGGAGTATCGAAGGCGGAGAGCGACTCGTCGGCCCCCTCGAACATGGTGACGACGTCGTTGGCGTCAGATTCTCTCCGGACGGCGACAGCATCGCCACCGCCGAGATTCTTGGCGGGATCCGCATTTTTGACAGCCGCAGCGGGGAAAGACTCGTCACCATCGACGCCACTTTACCCGATTGGGGTGCTATCCCGCTTGCATGGACGGGTCGGCACATCTTTTCCACATCGAGGGACAACAAAGTCAGGTCATTCGACACTTCCAACGGGTCCCAACTCGCCGAGTCGCCCACACTCCTCGATGGCGAGTATGATGTTGGCTCTATCGTGCTATCCCCCAATGGCAAGTTTGTCGCTACTGCCACGCTTCAAGGGGTCATCCTCCTAGATGCATCAACACTCGTTCGAATTGGCTCTGTTGTTGATGAGGACAAAGAGATATATTCAATTGCTGTGTCCCTGGACAACTGCTATCTTGCAGCTGGATGTGAAGGAAAAATCACCATCCATCGCTTTCAGGACATCCTTCCTGAGTTGTATGGCCCTTTCCATGTAAGTGCTCATGCCTTGATGGGTTCCTGTGCATCCAACACTTACAAAACACATTAGGAGTCTACTGGAGAGCAAGTACAACAGGACAGGGATGACCTTCTTGAGGTACTCATTTGTTTGTTTCCCTTGAGGCAAGTTCTCACATGATGGTATAGCTTGAGATCCAGTCAAGTACACCAGCTCTGCAATTTGACTATGATGCGGTTGGTGGTCCTTCTGTCTTGACCCATCTGTGTTGATGCTGTTGCAGCTGCCATCACCAGTTGCCTCTACCCATCCCCACAAGAATGATGCACTGCCGCCCGCCCCTTCCGATCCATCATCGCATGCACACCCGGTGAGCTCTACCACAGAACCATGTACAGATTCAAGTTTTGACACTGACAACTCACACCAGGGTCACTCGATATTCAAAATGTTCTCATGGAGAAAGAGGGACCCTGCTTCACATATGTCCGACCAACCTTCTAGAAGGTTTCCCCAGCGTCGTCGGCCCACTTCGCGTCAACTGTCAAATGTTGACCCCACAAACAAGGGCCCCTCAAGAATGGCTGCGGGCCAACGCAAGCCAGTGAGTACTCTTCCTCGGTAGACGATCGGTCGCAATGTATCTAATACATCAAGTCAGCGAACAGCCGCAGGGAAGCGAAAAGTTCGTTATTCCTCGTATTTGTGTACTGGGACTCATCACTTGTGACAGTTTCCACGAATTCGCCGTGCCCCTCTCCCCAACCCTCAGGGCCAAGAAACTACCCGCACCGATCAACGTCCTGCGGATCCGAGGACAGCACACCCAGTATGACAACTTTCCGATGGTGTGGACTTTGTCACGATCGCTTATGTTCTTTTATGTCCAACAGGCGAACGATCCATCTCAACCCACCGCGGGAGTCGATGTCATGGTGCGTGCGATTTCGTCTCACTTCGTCGTCACACTCACGGCGGATCAGCACCAACAAGGATCGCACGATGTGATGTTCTCAATCAGGGTACGGTTACCCGCATGGATGTGTTGTATTCGCCCTGGTGCACATGATGTCATGGACTGATGCGAGCGACCCGGTTTAGCGGATGTATATACTCTCTGAATCGCAAGCATGTAGACATGCACGTGCTACAGGCGTCGACCGAAATAACGATGTGTGCAAAGGCAGACTGCTAGACGTGTTCATATTTGATCCTCTACAGTAATATGAGACGCACCGGGGCATGGTTGGAGCACGTACTCTCTTCTTTCCTCTACCGGAACTTGGAAGAAAAAAAACGAGTGCGTGAATTCTGTCTCGGCTAGCCACGAAGGAAGGTAGGCGGGGGAGGACAAAGTATGCGAACGGTGATAACGGTTCAAGGCCCAAAGGGACGGTTCAAGCTCGATAAGGCAGGAACGAGTGGCGAAATCGTTTTTTTTCTCGCAAGTCGAAGTGGACCGCTTGTATACTGCATCGTATCAAGAATTGGAGCACAGGGGAGGGAAAAGACAACGTCATAACGTGATTTAGCCAAAAGTTGCGTGTCAAGGCAGGAAGGATCGGTTCCATCATCGGCGGGTATCAAGTGGTTACGAGTGCCTTGCGAGGGCCCACAGAGCGCGAGTGAAGCGCACAATTGAAATAAAGGTACTGCGCGAGGGTCCCAGAAATACGTACTTGGATTTTCAGAACGCAGATATGATCATCGGATCCTGTGTACCAAGGGACGACACGCCTTTCGCGACACGTCAGCGCATGTTTCGATCAGAAGACTGAATCAAACCATGTCCCCTCGAGGGTATCCGTGATCGCCAAGATGACTGCAAATATACATTGACAAAAGCAAGGGAGGACGATGCGGGTGATCTTCGGTTTCTATCTGCGTCCCCGATGGTCCATGGAGAATGCCAGACAGGACGGTAACTCACGTGCGCAAAGATGGTCAAAAGAGAACCAGCTGGTCTTTCGATACAAGTCAGACGCTTGAAAGAGCACATGGTGTCATGTAAAACGCCCCACCGTCCATGTCGGAATATTGTACAAACTGGCGAAGTAGATGTAAGGGTGCGCAAGAAAACACCTGGAATGGTCAGTGGTCAGTGATTTTTCTCCGTTTTTCTAACCGCTCCATCCCGGACATCCACCTTTCCGATTCACGCTGCAAGAAGTTCCATAGAATCATCTCGGCAAGGATCTTTGAGGGTGATAGGATCGCGCCGCGCAACTTTTTATCCCGATCGCATGCGGTCGGATTTATGCCATGACCTCCTCACCATTCCTCTCTGCCAATAAACAGAGACCTGCTGACATCGTCCTTGCGCTCACAGTCCCTTTCCCCGTGGTGGAAGCGAGCCCCGAGTTTCCGAGCTTGAAATCTATCGCGGGCTGACATTGCTACTGGGTGAGCCAGAGATTCAGACAGCGGACAATTAAGGACAGAGGATCGCCTGTCTGATGGTCCCCCCTCCCCGACGAGAGCAGTTGCATGGCCCAACTGAGCTATGAAAATACTGCGCGCGCAATTGCAAACATGTTGGGACAGGATTGTCCAATTACAGTCCAGGGTCGCGGGGAGGCGTCGTTGACTGAGTTGATAGATAACATCTATGCAGTCGATACGCATCAGCCATATGTGGAACAGGTGATGGGACACACCATGTTATACCCCGCAAGCCCAACCGGTGAGTTTGGGTATCTTTGTAGTCTACTCGTCGTCTTGTGTGGCTTCGCATGTCTATACGCAGATCTAATGAGGTGTACAACTCGCAGGAGAGCAATCGTGAGTGACCCCGGGCGGGCGATGAGCCAAATGTAGCGTAACTGACACACCTCCAAGCGTGGGTTGGATGGACCGGCCCATCCCCAAAGGTTAGCAGCATATCGAGACGATGAGCGACAGATATGAATTGATGATTGTCATGGGCGAGCGAATGCACAACAAAAAGTCTGGCAAACGACTGAACACATGCTGGGTCGCATCTCTCTAGTCCGACCTACCTACCTTCGTTGTTGCC
The DNA here is from genome assembly GCA_038090235.1 of Pulveroboletus ravenelii. Classification (NCBI taxonomy): domain Eukaryota; kingdom Fungi; phylum Basidiomycota; class Agaricomycetes; order Boletales; family Boletaceae; genus Pulveroboletus; species Pulveroboletus ravenelii. The sequence goes on from JBBPMH010000093.1 coordinate 37,192, forward strand.
TCCGGGGCAGAATGGGGCAGGTCAGTTGGTTTGGCACACAAATCTCTAATTTCATGCGTCGAGTCTTCAACTCATTGACCGTAGGATTTTGGAAGCAACGACCGCGGTCGGTGCGGACAAAAGTTAATCGATTCACTGAAATACCATAGCAGAGGAAACCTGATTTAACCCAGTTTTGTCACCTATGGTAATCGGCCGAGGTTGGGCCATCCGGCAAAGGACAAATCTTTCTAGGGACTGCATGTCCTGGAGCGCTATCGCGTCCACACTCTGAGTGTAGTGTACCGAGCCCTGCAATCAAGATGTAACAAGCCATCGCACAATGCGCCTGGTAAGTAGGACAAGTCCTATCGACATTAGTTGCTCATTGACACTGGAATTGGAGCCAGGTAAGTGTGGGTGCCGAAGACACAAGGCGCCTGGGCAAACAGACCAAAATTAGGGAACGAGGCAATGTGTTTATACAGCAAGTGTTGCGCACCACGAGTCGACCAAAACACCTTGTTCCTTGACATTTCGACACTCGAAGATTTGTGTACCACTAGCAAGGATGTCGCCCATGAATGCTGGTGTGTGGCAGCTCAGAGGAGTGACTGTAATAGTGCTAACTATGTGATGAGACCAAACAACAGCTCTTGACACTGGGAGCACGGTGTGGGTGCTCGCTTTCCACCTGGACGGGAAGCATCTTTTGAGCGGGGTTAGGGAGGGGATACAACGATGGCGACTTGCAGACGGTCGACAGGTTGAAGGGACAACAAGAGTCAACGTAAACACAATCTCTGTGTCTGGTGATGGGAAGTGGGTTGTGATTGGGACTGAGGAAGGGACGAGCGTGTGGGATGCAGAGATGCGCGACAAGGTCATCGATGTGGAAGGCACAGCTCACGTGTTTGCAGTCGACATCGCTCCCGATTCGACCCGATTCGCGACTGGGGCATACACAGCGAGCATTTGGGACATCGAAAGTGGAGAGAGACTCGTTGGCCCCCTCAGACATGGTAATAATGTCACCGGAGTCAGATTCTCTCCGGACGGCGACCGCATCGCCACCGCGGAGGTTCGTGGGTTGATCCGCATTTTTGACAGCCACAGCGGAGAAAGACTCGTCACCATCGACGCTACCTTACCCGATTGGGGCGCTGTCACCCCACTTGCATGGTTGGGTCAGCACATCTTTTCCACATCGAGGGACAACAGAGTCAGGTTGTTCGACACATCTGATGAATCCCAACTCGCCGAATCGCCGACTCTCCTCGATGGCGAGAATGACATCCGCTCCATCGTACTAGCTCCCAATGGCAAGTTTGTCGCTACCGCCACGCATCAAGGGGTCATACTCCTAGATGCATCAACACTCGATCGAATTGGTTCTGTCCTTGATGAGGACAAAAAAATACTGTCGATTGCTATGTCTGCAGACAACTGCTATCTTGCAGCTGGATCTCGGGATGGAAAAATTGTCATTCATCAGCTTCGCAGCATTCTCCCTGAGTTGTATGGCCCTTTCCATGTAAGTACTCATACCTCGATGTGTTCTCGCATATCCAACACTAACAAAACTCATTAGGAATCTACTGGAGAGCAAGCACAACAGGACAGGGATGGCATTCTCGAGGTACTCATTCAATTGTCTCCCCTGAGGTGAGTTCTCACAATAGCGTAGCATGAAGTCCAGCCAAGCGGACCAGCTCTGCAATTCGACTATGACGCGGTTGGTGGTCCTTCTGTCTTGACTCATCCCTGTGTTGATGCTGCTGCAGCCACCCTCGCCAGTTGCTTCTGCCCATCCCCACAAAGATGATGCACTGCCACCCACCCCATCTAACCCATCATCGCATGCACGCCCAGTGAGCTCTACCGCAGAACCATGTACAGATTAAAGTTTTGACACTGACAACTCACACCAGGGTCACTCGATATTCAAAATGTTCTCATGGAGAAAGAGGGACCCTGCTTCACATACGTCCAACCAACATTCTAGAAGGTTGCCCCAGCGTCGTCGGCCCACTTCGCGTCAACTGTCAAATATTGACCCCACAAACGAGGGCCCCTCGAGAATGGCTGCGGGCCAACGCAAGCCAGTGAGTAGTCCGTTATTCCTCGTATTTGTGTACTGGGACTCATCACTTGCGACAGTTTCCACGAATTCGCCGTGCCCCTCTTCCCAACCCTCAGGGCCAAGAAACTACTCGCACCGATCAACGTCCTGCGGATCCGAGGACAGCACACCCAGTATGACAACTTTCTGATGGTGCGGGCTTTGTCACGATCGCTGATGTTCTTTTATGTGCAACAGGCAAACGATCCATCTCAACCCACCGCGGGAGTCGATGTCATGGTGCGTGCGATTTCGTCTCACTTCGTCGTCACACTCACGGCGGATCAGCACCAACAAGGATCGCACGATGTGATGTTCTCAGTCAGGGTACGGTTACCCGCATGGATGTGTTGTATTCGCCCTGGTGCACATGATGTCATGGACTGATGCTCGCGACCCGGTTTAGCGGATGTACATACTCTCTGAATCGCAAGCATGTAGACATGCAAACGTTACGGGCGTCGACCGAGACAACAATGTGCACAAAGCTGCTGGCAGGAACACCCATGTTTTCATATTTGACCTTCTAACAGGAATCAGACGCTTCTCTGACGATCCAGCCGACTCGGCTCCTCACACGACCAAAATGGTAAGACCTTGAGCAGCCACAGCATAGAATGGGCCTCACTGAAGTGCCTTTTGGTGTGCCTTGACTACACGCTGGAATTTCCGTGCACGCTCTTCCATTAGGTCCTTGATTATCCCGACCTTCGGAGCACAGGACCGATCTCGCGGCACGACCATCACGGCATATCTCTCTAGCAGTACTGTGTCCGGCAGTGATCAAGTCACCGTGGGTGACATACATCGGGGTAATTGACTATCAGTCATCAAACGGCTTGGTGTCGGGGCAACAATCTATGTTTCTACGTACTGACGGTCCTACAATTCCCTTCTTTAATCCATTCCACACTCCGCACTCCAAGTAGGATTGGCTACCTCGGACGCAACATGACATATTGCGCATGTTAAAAAAGCTTCAAGCCGACGTTCTCTTCAAGGTACGCTACAAACTTCCGCACCACGCTCTCCTCAGCCCAGTCTACATTGCCCTTTTCCGTACTCCAAAACACGATCGCACGTTTATGAATCGTAATGAATTGGCATTTCAAACGCTGCAGTTCGGAGAGGGTGACGTAGCGCGGTGGGAGGCTAATCCGGGTCGTGAGCGGGCTTGACGGTGTGGATGTGGCAACGTCGAGCAAGAGGGTACCCCCAGGCAGGAGAAGAGGCCGATTGAGCGGCGACGATGGCTGTGACGAATGCGCTGGTGGTACTTTCGAGCGTATGGAGCACGTCTGTCGGTGCTTTCGCAACGCCCCGAGAGTGAGCAATGGAAGATGTGCCAAGAACGATAACGCTAGGGTTTCAGTTGGGGGGTAGCGTGTGCGGCAGGTACCTTTTGTATCCCTGTGTTTGGAGGCTTGACGAGGCCCTGTGTGATTGCACGCCAGATATCCTCGACGGGCACGTCGGGGTCTGTCCAGGGTACGGAAAAGAGCGGCGAGTCCCACCGGACCATCGAATGGCTCTTCGTATCGCTGGATGAGGTTGTCCAGACTAACAAGAAAATGGTGGGCCAGACATTCGATCGACGTAAGAAGATTAAAGCCAAGAAGCTCACGTTCCAGGGGAATACGATTGCCCGTCTTCCCGCAACCTGTTCCACTCGCGGCATTGTTCGGGTGATGCGATCACATGAACCTACTTCTCTATCAGTCGGAAGATGGTCCCAGGGCGAAAAAGAAGAGGGCGGCGGGGGATAGTGGATGCCGGCCAATCACGTACCGTATACACGGGGACCTTGGCTTCCCTGGCAGCACAGTACATCTGATATCGGAATCCCTTGATGTAATTGAGCGAGTCGACGATGAAAATACGACCATTGCCTAGATGTCGCTGGAGAGCGGTGAATAGCGACCCACGTGCTGGCTTTTCTGTCTTCATGTGTTTAGGGGGAGGAGAGGCGCATCACGTTTAATTGTGATGCGTTACCGTTTCGTTGGCCACCTAGATACAAAAGCATTGAATGGCTCACCGTAATACTCTGACCGAGGAATGTTGAGCATGTCGTCGGAAAGGACGGTCACGGTGAGCGATGGACCAGTATAGGAGTCCGCGAGCCGTTGTTCAAGGTGGTCTTTGATCTGTGTCGCACGATAGGATTTGCCCGCACACACATCGTAATGGGGACCATTCTATCAAGATGGCGCAGTGTTCTTTGTTTGACGCGACTTTGAATATATTGTAAGGAACCCTCAAGGCCTCATAAATGACCGCTGGGCAGCTATCGGCGTGTTTTGAGTGGACTCTGAACATTTACGTAATTATGTCACGTGGCTTGCCTGAAAAAGACAGTAATATGATCCTGCGCTGGCCGCCTCCCAACCCTACACTTCCTCGTCTATCTCATCATGGTTGATCCTTCCAAAGCGGACTCGGAAAAAGTGTTCCAGGTACTCAGAGCACAGAAAGGAAATACGGTTGGAAAACTTTTAGTCTTGTACTCTCACCTGACATGATCATCGATAGACATGCTTCGATTGCCAAGCCCGGAACCCAACGTGGTCAAGCGTTACTTTTGGGGTCTATTTATGCCTGGACTGCTCTAGTATACATCGGAATATGGGCGTGCATATCAGCTTTGTACGGTGGGTACAGTATCATCTGACTTCCATATGTCCGCAAACCTCGCGGAGTGAACAGCTCGACGAATCTGGACAGCTGGCAACTGAACCAACTACGGACTATGAAAGTCGGTGGGAATGTATCCGCCACGGAATTCTTCACCCGTCATGGCGGCGCCTCGCTTTTGAGTGATGCTGACCCAAAGAAGAAGTATTCGAGCAGAATGGCGGAGCTCTACAAAGAGGAACTCGCCAAGCGGGTCAAGGAAGATACCATCAAGTGTGTACCACTGAGCTCTGTACTTTTTCAGGGGCGCTTATTCCGGTCACTAGGTTTCCAACCTGTGTCGTTATCGATGGAATGGAATTGTCTCAGCCGGTTGATCCCACCTCGCAGGCGGAAGAGGACTTCTTTTCTTCTTGGGACAAACCCGCCCCCGCCCCGGCTAAACCTGGGTCTCCCTCCACAAGCTCAGGCCCGCCCGCAGTCGGTCACCCTGCCCCTCGGGCGGTAACATCAGCCTCACTACGATCCTCCACAGTCAATACTTCTACGAGACCGGGTGCCTCACGTTTAAATTCTTCAGGGCCAGCTACTACTACTAGCGTTTCTACTGCTGCGAAGAAGAGCAAGCTTGGAGGGCTTGGAGCGAAAAAGGCTGCCGCACCAATTGACTTTGCTGAGGCAGAGAGAAAAGCCGCGGAAGAAGCTGAGCGTATCAAGCAGCTTGGATACAATCGACAACGCGAGGAAGAAGAAGAAAGCGTCAAACGACAGGCCGAGCAGGCCGCCCAAGTGGATGTCAAAGCCAAGACCGCCGATACTGGCCCAGCAATGACTACGATACCCGGTAAAGTGGACGTTCAGAGAGGAAATAGCCAGGACCTTGAGAGGTTGGGAATGGGTTTCCGCAAATTAGGCTTCGGTAGCGTCCCCGCTGCGCCGCAGGCAGTGTCCAGCACGCAGTCTACGTTCGTATCCAATTATTCCATCCGAGGCTTTGACCAAGCATATTTTATAGCTCATCAGTTGATGACGCACCCACGACAGCACGGGAAAAATTCGGAGCCCAAAAGGCCATTTCTTCGGACATGTTTTTTGGACGTAACGACTATGATCCTACCTTCCTTGCCGAGTCGAAGCAGCGGCTATCCGACTTCCAAGGGGCGACCTCGATTTCCTCGAATCAATACTTTGGGCGTGAAGAGGAAGAAGAACTCGAGCGCAACTGGTCTGAGAGAGGGCTTTTGGGTGACGGTAGCCTTGCAAATCTAGAGGTTGCCGCAAGAGATGCTATTGCTCGAGTGATGACCAATCCCGATGTTCAAAACGTGGGTGAGAGTATCCGAACGGGCGCTTTGAAGGTGTGTCCACTATCCTTCCACTGTCCGAGTTTGCCCGACATGAACGACATAGCTCTCGGACTATTTGGCACAAATGTCTCAACACTGAGTATGCAGTTGATCTCACGACAACTTCGTGCTGAAGAGTTGATAGTCATCTGTCCGTTCTGGTATTGTTTAATCGGTGGATATGTGAATGACGTGTTGGATCTGCGAAGAGCCTGGATGCCCCTAGTTCTTTCCTTTTAATTATTCCATGATCAATAGAGTCATGCACCTTCTTCGACTGAGTGGCGAGCGCTGGTGATCGTATTTTTACTAGACGATGTTGAGCAACGCACTCGTCGGTGTTACTGGCCATTCAAGCCAAAGCTTCAAGATGTCCCAACGATTGGGCCTCAACGCATACTGACAGTTGATTGCAAGGTTGTCGTACAAAGATAAACGATATGGAACCAACATGATCGCTGGGGGCATGTGCACTATCCATACGTCCTCACGACGGATGTCAACGACTCCCGAGTCCAACGGACACGGTAGCACTGACAACAAACACCCCCCTGTGCCTTGCCTTGCCTTGCCCTGCCTTGCCCTGCCCTGCCTTGCTTCGCGTACACTATATACTTTCCATCACGCAGTCTAACACCGCACACCGCCGGTCCTTGACAACGACGCGCACCGCCTCCGCAATCGTTTCCTGTAGCAACACCTGCGCGTTCTTCTCCTTCGTCGCAAGGCCGACACTGATCTTCCGTCCCCATACCCATCCATTCGACGCGGCCACCGCAATCTGGGAATAATCCGGACAATCCGCAAACCCGACCGTAAGCTGTTCTCCGGGCGCCTTGGAACCATATCCCGATGGGTGAACCCCAAGCATCGAAAGCTTGGGTGATTTCCAGCCGCCATTGTTGAGCACGATGGTTAGGAATGGCTGTATCGCGTCAATCGGCCATTAGCGACGGATACAAAGCACACGAGGTCGAGAGGGCGAAGGAGGTGTGCTTACCGTTTGATACCGCCTTGCCATCCAGTACGCACTCGCTGGGACACCGAACAAGAAGGTACCGTCACCCACGACGGCCGCGACGAGGTCGTATTCCGTGACTGCCTTCCCTTTCTTGGCAACGCGTCCACCTAGAACGGATCCAACCCCCGCACCAAGCGCCCAACCGAGCGAAGAACCACCAGAACCAATGACTTCTCCAGCGATTTCGGGCTGCATGTGAGACCAAATCAACGGATAGTTGGATATACTTTCATTCAGGACGAGCGTGCTTTCGCGAGCGATCCCCATATCTCTGATCGCATTGCGAAGCGTGCTCACGATCTGTGGTGTCGTATACGGTGCGAGGCGATCTGCACCCGATGGCGTGACCGGGAAAGACTCCACGGCGCGAAGCTGTGCCTTCCATTCCTGATGTAGTTTTTGAATCCGTTCCGCTCGTTCGGACCACCCATTGGCAGCCTGCGTGCCAATGGCTTCCCGGAGTTGCGTGAGCGCAACAGCTGCATCGGCGTGACAAACGAGGTCCGCTTCGTCGTGGTGCATACCGACGCCCCGTTTAAGCGGATCGCCACTATCGATGATGTATACCTGCGCCGTCTCGCTCGGTCGCTCATATTCGCCGCCCTTGTTCTTGTTCATCGGGATCCAGGCTACCTCGGCATCGATAACGAGTATCACATCAGCTGACTTAAGAAGTGGCGTTTGAGTCCCCTCTACCAAGTAGGAGAATCCAACGAGGAAGGGGTGGGAGGTAGGCAGGTTAGTCACTGATGGACATGTCAAGAAAACCGGAAGGGCAAGGATCCGCGACAGCGTCGCGAGTGCGGGGAACGCCTGATGGTTTCGCCCAAGGTGGGACGTGATCAAAAGGGGTGATGTTGCACGCAAGAGGGCGCCCGCAATTTTCGACACCGCTGGAGACAGACCAGGTCGATATAAGACATCACAGAGCACGGGACACACTATACCTGAGGTCGGAAGCGCAGTGGGCTGGACAGACGGCCATTTGGTGAGCGTGATGGACTTGTCCAGTAATGACGGGTCAACTTCCTGCTCCATTGTTTCCCTCCGCGCCCAGAGGTAGACAGGGCCCTTTGGTTCACTCGTTGCACTACAAGAATCAATTGAATAGGGTCCCGCGCATTGACGGGGCACGATGCGTACATCTGAAGTGCCCGTCGGACATAATGAGGTACACTCTCCGGAGAGCTGATTTGGGCTGCATAACGCATGTACTGGCGCACAATCGCCGGTTGATCATGCACGTCTATAGACCCTCGCATTAGCACACCTGCGAGGCACGGGGGAAAGAAAATAAGCACCCTGCATCCAATGAATCCATTCATTACGTGACCCCCGGAGATCACCTTCAACCGTGAACGGCGATGAGCCGGCATAGATCAAGATAGGCACTCGACCCCTATCTGCATTATGCACAGCCCCCGCAAGCGCCTGTAGGTACCAAAACAGCACAACTGATGCTGGAGAGAGAGAGATGATGCAGAGCAGCTTACCTGCGTCCCAACGTCGACGTGGACGATGACTGCAGCCGGCTTGCCAGTGACCTGTGCGTACCCTTGCGCGGCGCTCAATGCGACCATCTCATTAGGAGATGTCACGATCGTGAGTGCGTGGGTCCCATTCGTCACTCGTTGGCGTTCGAGCTCTTCCAGCATGGCAGGGTGGTCGGATCCCCAGTTGACAAAGACATGGTCAATGCCCACCTGTGCCAGAGTGTGCAAGAAGAGGGAGGAGGCAGTCAGTACCATGGTGAGGACCGTGTGAGATAAACCCGAGAGCGCTCATGGATCGGCTACCGTCTATATGTAGTATTTCAGCATCCACGTGACCAAAGCCGATTGCATGGGAAGAGGCATGGTCTGCGGACCTCGTGCTGACTGAGCGGCGTGTATGCGGCTTGTGCGTGATTTTTTTTCAGTCTGTCATATTTGTCCGATTCGGTAGTCTCACCGGTTTATCTATGTTGCAGCCTTGTAAGCGGCTGCAGCGTGGACAGCAAAAAAATAGACGTGGGTGACGCTCCCGAACCTTTGACCCTGAGAGGAGTGGTACCGTCCCTAAAGATGTTGAGGAACGACCTGGAGCCATTTGTTGGAGGGCATAGGAAACACCCAACAGACGATTGGTGTAAACGGGTCATAGCAGATAGATATGCCAGACTAGAACTAACAGATGCCTTGGGTCTTCGGAAGCGAGCATGCCTGAGGCCTAAGGTTTGGTTTGAATGGCAGTACCGTCTAATTGGCATACGAGGACTCACATAACATCAGCGAAATTTTGTGGCAACTGAGATGCTCATATACACAAGTCATAACAATTACTGGGCCATCCCGTCCCTCACTGTGGCTCAAAACCTGTCAAGATCGCGGATACACACGAGCCAACGGAGTGATCAGCAGCACTTCTCCAACCTCATCGCCGAACGGGGTATGGAAAGGACAGACATACCTCCATCGCCGGGCCAAACCCGGATCTGTTGTACCGGGCGTAGTGACCATTGCCGATGTACGTCGCCCTAGATCATGCAATTGAACACCATTTCTCTCCTTCCGCCGTCATATTTCTTCCAGTAAGGCGTGACGTCGGTCGAATCAAGCTTCTTGGTTGCGTTGTAGTAAGCTGCGACAAATATGAACGATTGTGAGAATGCATTGATAGATTGCGTGTTGCTCTACGGAGGGGGGTTGTGATCGTTCGGGCTACCATAATGGTAGAGGCCATAGGTCGAGAGCATGTGGGAAGGAGAGAAACCGCAAAGATTGCACGCATATAGTGAAATGAGATGTCGTCACCGTGGGCCGCGGGTGGGATGGCAAAGAATCCCTGAAATAGTTCTATCGGATCCATGGTGATGTGCGTGCAGAGGACTAACCTTCCACGCACGACCAGCGAACGCTTGGAGCAAGTAGTGAGTCGGACACTGAATCATGGCTACAATATACAGCCGAAACCAAAGATACGGCTACTCGCATTTCTTTTAAGCTTCAAGCTGTTTGACTTACCATCCCCGAGGGCTAAAAGGCCTCGCTCGGGTACGGTCCCGTAGTCTCGACAGACCCATGCAGCTCCAGGGACTCCGGAGACTTCGGAGGCTGGCGTGTCGGGGGAAAATCGAGTAATGCGATCCATGAACGTCAGCATGTTGCTCATATACACGAGGTCAGTTCCCTCGGTTTCATTGGTAAACACAAGAAGTAGTTCCCGCAAGAACGTCAGCTGGCAAAGTAGTCACATACTCCGTTCACCTAACCCTTTAAAGAGTCATGGTTGGGTACTCGCCGATTAACGCACCATCGATCACGGGAGCGAAGGTCGGTTGCCAGTGTTTGTGGATAAATGGCCGAGAAGCCTCAGTGCTTACAGTCTGGAGCGACCCTGTATGAACGGATTGTAAGCATTCGAATGTGTCATTGTTTGATCCACATCTGCATAGAACAGTCAAGGGATAAACACTAGGCGAACATCATATCTCACCCTGACGTGTTGACTATCTCATCATACACGACTGCTCTCAATCGTTTCATCCTTCGAACGAAGACGGAGGTGTAGCAGCTTACCTGAGGCACCCGATCGTTATGGTAATATTGGGACGTAAAAGTTAAGGAACCAATTATCGCAGTATGGAAAAGCGGGGGTCGAGTGTCACCTCCATTAGCCACGATATGTTGCAGAATGGAGTCACCACCCAGATATATTTGATTCTACAGTTTTGCACTCGTGGCATCACACGATCCTTGTCACCATCAAATAATTCAATCTGTTATGGACCTATCAGTATACCTGAGATGGGCCCAACAAGGCCTTGAATGAAGGTAATAAACTTGCTCACCATAAGAAGATCTGATGGAAAGGTCAGACTATCAGACAAGGTCGCACCACCTTTGCAACTGGTGTGCATGCCAAATAAACCCATATGGTATAGAATGATGATGGTAATGACGGTGTTCAAGGAATCAACGACAAGACCAGCACCATTGAAGTTGGCAGCAGTTCCAGTTTCGCGAGAATAGAAATGCATGCAGGAGCACAGGAATCAAACACATACTGTCCTCCATGAATCCACGGGAACCCACCCTCAGTGGGTGGTTCTTTGGGCAGTCTCCCAGGAACGAAGACGCTCTGACGTCGGGAATGGAATTGTGCTTTCTCCAAGTCTGATCATACTCAGTCACTTGAGGAACAGGCAGTCCCCGATGGCGGAACTACCACCGGCGACGCCTAGAGATCTTCTGAGAGGTGAAGACACTTGGAAGGGTTTTGCGTCACGAAATGTACCCCAAACTCGAAGGGTGGTGGCTGAGGTGCCTCAAATCTCAAGTTTCTGGACAGAGAAGCCTGCGGATTAGCATCACCATAATAGCGGGCACATTCAAAGAGAAGTGTACATGACACTCGCCCACAGGTGCGGTAGCATAGCGAATACCCAGGAAACTCGATGTTTGTCTGTAGATCGAAGTATGCTTTGTGTCGTGCATAACCAAGATCGACGGTTAGTCCAATCGCGTCTCTATTGAACATCGTGTCAGCTCCAGCAAGGGAGGTGGTAAAGACCAACCATAACCCGACACAAGAGGGAGAACCATCCTCAAACCACGTGGACAAGGAACCTACATCGGCCGGACCTTCCACTCATATAGCCCATCTAACTGACAAACTAAAATAGGACATATGCTTTTAGACATTTCTAAATTTACTAATATTGTACACGCACCTCCGACAAAGGATAGCATAGTCATAGCAGTTGCCTTCTGATTCCCTGAATCAAGCTCATCAGTATGAATGTGCAACTCATGGGAGTCCCAGAGCCAGCTGTCAGACTGTCAGTCCACTCTTGGCGGCATCGGACTATATCACACATCTTGTCGGTATCTTTGCATTGGGATTTAGCTGTATGTAGCATTGAGAAGAAGCACCTACTGCACGGCCTCCAGTCTTGCTCCATTTGTTAGAACTTGGCACTGAGGGATATGGCATCATGAAGCAAAGCTACCACGGGACAACTGCAAGAACGCATGACGTAAGTTTATCCAAACACAGCCAACGTTAACTCTCACTAGTGGTCATTATCTGGCATTACCGACTTGCGTGGATCCATCTCTCCAAAGTTGCGTCGCTCAAACAAAGAAGACTGCACTATCTTGGTAGAATGGCCCTCATCACGATATCCGGGTATCCGTGTGTGGGCAAATCCTATCGTGCGACACAGATCAAAGACCACTTTGAGCAGCGGCTCGCGGACCCCTCCTATACTGGACCATCGCTCACCGTGACCGTCCTTTCCGACGACATGCTCAACATTCCTCGGTCAGCGTATTACGGTGAGCCATTCGATGCTTTTGTATCCAGGTGGCGAACGAAATGGTAACGCATCACAATTGAACGTGATGCGCCTCCCCTCCCCCTGAACACATGAAGACAGCCCGTCAGAAAAGCCAGCACGTGGGGCGCTATTCACTGCTCTCCAACGACATCTAGGCAGTGACCGTATTGTTATCGTCGACTCGCTCAATTACATCAAGGGATTCCGATATCAGATGTACTGCGCTGCCAGGGAAGCCAAGGTCCGGGTGTGTACGGTACGTGATTGGCCGGCATCCACTATCCCCCGCCGTCCTCTTCTTTTCCATCCTGTGGCCATCCTCTGACTGATAGAGAAGTAGGTCTATGTGATCGCACCACCCGAACAATGCCGCGAGTGGAACAGGTTGCGGGAAGACGGGCAATCGTATGCCTCTGGAACGTGAGCTTCTTGGTTTTAATCTTCTTACGTCGATCGAATATCTGGCCCACCATTTTCTTGTTAGTCTGGACAACCTCATCCAGCGATACGAAGAGCCATCATCGATGGTCCGGTGGGACTCGCCGCTCTTTTCCGTACCCTGGACAGACCCCGACGTGCCCGTCGAGGATATCTGGCGTGCAATCACACAGGGCCTCGTCAAGCCTCCAAACACAGGGACACAAACGGTACGTGTTGCAGACGCTACCCCTCAACTGAAACCCTAGCGTTATCGCTCTTGGGACATCTTCCATTGCTCACTCTCGGGCTCACAGGTTGCCAAGGCACCGACAGATGCGCTCAGTACGCTCGAAAGTACCACCAACGCACTCGTCACAGCCATCGTCGTCGCTCAATCGGCCTCTTCTCTGCCTGGGGGTACCTTCTTGCTCGACGTTGCCACATCCACACCGTCAAGCCCGTTCACGACCCGGATTAGCCTCCCACCGCGCTACGTCACCCTCTCCGAACTGCAGCGTTTCAAACGCCAATTCGTTACGATTCATAAACGTGCGATCACGCTTGGGAGTACGGAAAAGGGCAATGTAGACTGGGCTGAGGAGAGCGTGGCGCGGAAGTTTGTAGCGTACCTTGAAGAGAACGTTGGCTTGAAGCTTTGAGCCCTTCTTTAGCATGTGTAACATTTCATGTTGTGCCTGAAGTAGCCAACCCTGCTTGGAGTGCGGACAGATTGAAAGAAGGGAATTGTAGGACCGTCAGTACGTGGAAACATAGATTGTTGCCCGACACCAATCCGCTTGATCAATTATTCCAGTGTATGTCACCCACGGTGACTTGATCGCCGCCGGACACAGTACCACTAGAGAGATATGCCGTGGCCCCTTGAGTTGAGCGATCTAGACAGCCACGGGCTCACGTATTAGTACGGTAGATTACCTGAAGCCCCGTTCGACCCGGGGGGGTGATACGTGTTTCACGATCTTTTAGGGTACTGCGAAGAAACATGGATTCACACTAACGATGTGGCCGCGTGCACGAACCGTATCTCTGAGAAAAAGGAGAGGCCAAAATGAGACGTGGTGTCCTGCCTTTTTCTGTCTAGTATGCGAAAATTTCTGGGGCCCTGTGACCATGTCGGTGGTGGTTGCGCTGGTATGATGCACGCTGGATAGGATGATCGCCGGAGGGGTGTATTTCCTGTATAGAGCTGTCACGTGAGGAACGCTACTGTCACCCGCATGTCTCTTTCACGACGCAAGCTAGTAGTATAGGCTGTGCGCCTGTCTGTGAGATTTGACAGATCCGGGCCTGTAGCTGCCATTGCGATGCAGATAAACATTGCAATTCCAGCCACAATCTCCTCCCTCTCTCCCTCCTTTTTTTTCTTTGATCGGCCCCGTCCAAGGCTCACAACTCGCTTTCCGAATACCACCGCCGGTCGCACGCTACGGTGGATATCCAAATGATATCCGGAATGTCAGAAGGCGCCACCCCTCTGCCGATTCGTTCGTTCGTGCCAGCTGTCAATAATCTCGCAGAGTGCGACCAGCCCGCTGTTCGTCCATATGCGTTCTGGCACTGTCTGTCAAATATCAAAATCCCGGTCGCAACGTTCTCCAAGCATCTGGATGCTAGGCAAGCCCAAGCCCCCCGACAGATGGGCCGTGGCGACTCAAGTCCCCCCCCACTCAGTCACGCTACGACAACATGTTCGATCTACTCATCGCCCCCCTCAGTTTTCAGATAGGCCGTCGCCATGCGCGAGGTCTCGGAACCTGCTTGTCAATATCATGACTGGAATGGGATCCGATGCCGTCCGGCAGGCGCTTACGGTACTGATCAGGCGACCATCCCCGCGGCCAATATTGGCCAGCGTCGCGTTTCAAAAACCGTTCACGCAGGTGACACGCACGACCACCCATCGTTCTTCTTTTCCCCCCACGCACATTGTCGCCCCGAAACAGAGCACAGCTAAGCCGACCACGCGTGCATGGTAAGAAGCGTACGACCGGGTTCCTCTGTCAAGGTATTGTCAGGCCAGCGCCGCAGCAACAGCTAGAAGCCCGACTGTGGGATCGAATCAGAACACGGGGCACGGGCGATAAACGTGGCGCCTCAAGAAAGGTCTGGCACGCGCCTCACCTGACCCTCCTCGAGTCAGCAGCTCAGGCTCCCCCCCGGTCACGAGGACCGGTCATGAGACCTGTGTTATGCCTGTGTCCTTGCAATCTACGGAGGAGCAAACAGACAACCAATCCAGCAGTTATACACTTGCGCTTCATACGTTCGACGTTGACATCTGATGGCGTCCTCAGCGACATTCTCCCCCCACAGCTGTGCTCTGAATGCTTATTACGAGAAAAAAATAAATAAACACCATTAGCGCCGAAGTGCCGGTTGCGAAGCAGATGAGACACTGGGGCGAGCTGTCACACACGAGCGATACCGAGTATGAGTCGACCTTGTCAGCCTGTGAATGACTCTGTCGAGGCAGAGATCCTTAGGCAAAGTAGCTTTGGCATGATTCATAGATCTGGGCTTGCAAAGGTTTCTCGACAAGAGAACATGGAGATGTATACCGAATGTCACTTTATTCTAGGGTTCACATTCAGGGTTGATGATATATGTATATAGTCGTACACCCACAAGGCACACCTCACATCAAAAGGGTACGTAAAAGACATGGAACAGTCAGGACTAGCCAGGTATTCAGTAGGCGAAGGTTTCAAATAAAAGCAAGAAAGGGCATAGATTGTCCGTCCAAATCCAGAAAGCAAAACACAAGAACGGTCGTTCAGATCAGTGGATATCATTTTTCTAGCCGGGTAAGAAAAAGGCCATCAAAGCAAAGAAAGAGCGCGAGGTAATGTATAATGGAATGGTGTGATCCAGAAACCCCCACCTGTGCCCCATTGCTCGTCCGCAAGCAATGACAGCTTAGCGACGCCTCGGCAATTCGTCGTACTCGACCTGCTGATTGACCGTTATTTGCACACCACCCCTCGATGCCGTTTTGTCGGATTCGTCCTCCCCGACGATCGGGAGCATTACCTTGGCATCTCGGCCTGGGGTGGCCTCGACAGAGTTCTTGTCGACGTCCCACGCGCCCTCTTCTTTGCCACCGCGAGCGGCTCCAACACTCTTGGTCTGAGTATGAATATCGCCGATGGTATATGTTGGCGCACCGCGCCCACGTCCGACACCCATGCCAGTGCCGCTGAGGCTGCCGCTTGCACCGCTCGAACCACCCGACCCGCTAGAGCTAAAGCTACCCCCGTTTTCGAGGGGACCTCTCACACCCAGAATGATGCGCATGCTCATCGTTGCGGTGAGAACACCCGCCATACTGGTGACGATCGTCTTGATGGGGTCGGTGTTGTCGGTGGGGGTCATTATAAAGTAGAAGAAGACGTTGACGAGGTTGACGATAAGAATAGCGCCGTAGAGGTTGAGGTGATCACGAAGCATGAGCCGCCAGGGGGTGAGAGGTTTGGCTTCGAGGGTCCGGATGGACCGTACGACGGCAAGAGAAAAGGTAGTCGCGTAAAGGATGGTGGGGGCGAGCCAATAAATGGCGACCCAGCTTTGGTTATTCAGAGGTCCAGCAATGCATCCCTGACCATCGTAGAGATGGACGGAGCGGTAGAAACCGCAACAGATTGCGGTGACGGCACCCTGGACAAACAAGAGAACAAGGAGGAGTGAACGAACGCGGACTTCGTGATCGTAAATAGCGGTCACACGAATAACATGTACGGTGGAAGCAGCGAAGAGAAGGATAGCTGTACAGATGGGTTCATAGGGCCAGAACCGCATGCAATCCGGATCCTGTTTCACAGACGTGGAGAAGAACATGGCGCCTGAAAAACGATGTGAGCTGGCCGGCGAGGATAAGCGCTGGGACAGAAAACACACCTGCGACGACGAAATCAGAGAGGACCCATATCTGGAGGAAGTAGTAGAGAATCTTGAGTGCGGGCCAGGACTTTGAGCGGCCAAGTCGGTACGATCTCGGTGTGAGGACGAGGGTGTCCCAGGCGAGGACGGTAAGCGTGCAGACGTAGAAATACTTTTGTGCTGATAGATGTGAAGATAGCTGGAGTGAGTACGGGAGACCGGAGCTGTCGGTGGTGTTCGACATGGCGGGGGGAGAACAAGCGAAGAGGGTGCTTTCAAACGGTGAGGCCCGTTTTATGTTCAAACTGGACACAGCAAACGATGCATCAATCAGATCATTATATAATAAGACCCTATTACTACTACTTTCTGTCGTCGTTGCCGTTGTCCAGCTCGACCCTTCGTGCTGGCCATGTCGACGAGCGGTCCAACTACCCCCGTGAGCGGAAGCTCAAGTACGAGCATGCCCACGGCGACATCTCCGCAGTCAAACTCGAACCCAGCATCGCTATATCTGTGCGTGGCACCGCCTCGGGTCATGGGATATCGCTCACATTAACCGTTTTGTCCACTCCCGTCATCATGGACTCCACCAGCTTCACGTTGCTCGCCACGGTTCTAGTCCTCGTTTTGCTCTCGGCATCACTCGTTCTTAGGTCCTATGTTCTTCGCAGGCGGTACAGGCAGGGCTTCCACCAAGCCGTCACTGATGGTCTGTTCGGTGATCTGGACTCGAACGCATTCAGTGGGGCGGGTGAACTTGGATCCTTGGGCGCCTTTCGTCGTTCTCGACGAGTAGGCCCGAAACCTGTCCTATGGGACGCTTGGATACACCCTGCGAGAAAGGAAGACACTTGGTCCTCTATTACGGTATGCTCCCCCTTGGCTCCGTTTGCATCATGATAACGGACGTTATCGAATCTCCCGCACAGCCTGTTGCTGTGCGTTGTACCCCCACGTTATCGCCATCGGTATTGTCCCCTCCAACGTCTAACGGACCACTCACCCCTCCGTGCTCACACCAAACCCGGCCCTGGCCCCCGTTCTTCTCTCAACTCCGCGTCGCGCACCCCCTTTCTCTCTCCGCCCCTACCTCTCCGCCGCCCTCTAGACAGCCACCTCCTCCTATCGGATCCCCTGCTCTTGCCAGCGCCCGATCGCTCCCGGCTGCATCGGCACCCTCCGGTCAGAGCGCCGACGCCGAAAAGGACGCTGCCACAGTTGCCGTCTGCGTGCTGGTCGCCATGCCAGATGTGTCTGCGCCCGTGTATCGTCTAGCCGATGCCAAAGGTAAAGGCGTCGACCCACTCGAGTCTCAGCCACATCAACAGAGTAGCGCTGCGGATCCGTCCTTGCCGTCACCTTTACGAAGATCGGGTCCACGCATCCCTGACCCTGCGGGGGACCAGGAGGGGCTGCCACTGCTCGAATTTGGCGTCGTCGAGGAACGGACGGGCGAGTGGGTATATGAAGAATCAGGATGAGAGCCATGAAGAGATACACGAGATTCCGACGACAACTTGTATCTCATTCATTGTCGTTTACCGTACAGCTATTAATGTAAGCACCTATAGCATTCAAGTACTCTTTTGCATTTACCGACCGCGAGCCAGACACTTGTGAATGTGCTCGTGCCCCTCCTGAACCTGTGTTCTTGCCATTGCTACACCGTTGGCTGTTGGTCACCCAAGTAAGTCGAGTCACGAGATGGCGCATGAGAAGCGATCAGCGTCTTCTCTCTGCACACTTCGCATCCCAGGACTCCAGCAGCTCCGTTAGCGTAGTCCTTATCATTATCTTTTCGCACCCACCGACCGCGTCCTCTTTCAGTCTGTGGACGTTCCCCGTTCGTCCACTCGCTACCTTCCGACGCTGCTTCGCTCATCGCTCGAGCCAAACTGTTCGGTTCCCAACCCACTCCCACAGCTCGCTCGCTCGACGGGTTTAGAGAGCAGTTTCAGGCCGGAAAAGCCCACGGCTTTTCGCCCACCCTCGCATCTACACCATTGTACCTGGCTAAGAATAACTTCGATCTCATTCTCTCCATTCTATAGTCCATAAGCACGCAACGCATAGACTAAATGTACGCGATCCCTGAAGGTCTGAAACAGTCTCGCCTGCTTCGCTGTCGTAAGCGATAATCCTTGCCAGACACCGCACTCAATAGGTGTAAGCATTTCGTTTCCCGATCGTTCCACGCGTGTCTCTTGAACCTGCAGGTCCTCGCTCCCCTGCACTGCATCCCGACGCTTTTTGACGACACGTTTCCAAACTGGTATTCTAATTGATTGAATGTAAAAGCATAGCTTCCCCGCACCGGTCACGATCACGGACGAGTGCATGATACGTTGGCGCGCGCCCGCACAATACAGCAGTTGCAGTGAGCCGCACCTACGCAACGGTTCTAATAAGAACGACGCCTTTTTTTTTTTCCTTGGCCACCTTGGTCTTTCCTCTTAGTGATCAGGCACCCGAGGAACGTGTTGGATCGCAATTCGTCTTGACACAGACTTGATCCGGTTTCACGGTTTGGGGGAATCATTAGATTGTCGATCACGATCACGATACCACTCGATGCAGATGACCACGGTACCGATGTGCGTTGGATCTGCAGATACACCCGTCCTCCCGTCGCCATCACTGATTCAAGCAATCTTCCGAATACCCTTGCCCTCGTCTCCGCAGTGCACACCCACCTCGTCTCCGCACTGGGAGCTGGGAATGCTCGCTCAAGCGGGAGTGAGGACACTTATCGTGGGCAGTCCGTGAGGGAAGAGCTGGTTTGACGGAATGTGGTACGTGGCATATACCGCACCGTGCAACACGGGCCCCAGAAAGTACACAGGTCCGGTTTTCGTGGCGCAGATGCCCCTCAAAAATGATCAAAGGAAATAAGAAGCAAACGTAGCGATCATGCGACACCCTCCTCCCCGGCGTTGGACAGGAACGTCCGGTTTGGCCACGACGTCATCTTGCTCTGTCTCTGCAATCACCCGGATGCAACAACACAAAGGCGCCAACGATGTCACCGTTGGGCTAAGAGGGAGAGACGCACGTTTTACGACGTGCTCGAGTCGTGGTATCGAGCATGGCGTATCGACACTACAGCAAGTTCAGATCGAGAGGTTCAGCTACAGTCTTGGTACTGCCGCTTGCATGTCCCTGAGGGCCGCGGTGCCCTCGCGCTACTTTCATTTTTCAGCTCACTCATACGCTCTCACGTTCCACCCTTTAGCTCTTCGCTCAATCACGCCTTGACGCCGTCGTTTTTCTCCCCTGTGCTTCTGATCCTGTGTACAACAGTATATAAATGGTCCATGTCGACCTGCGAATACAATCCGCCACTCATTCCGGTCCAATCGAGCTCGAACTGTTGCCTTTGGCCTCGAATCGCTCACACTCCGTCCTCCTCCCCTATACTTCTTCCCCTGGGAATTTCCCCGTTTGCCTTCATCCGTAGATGGCCGAGGCATGCCACTTCACGCATATTCTCCCCCCAATTTCCGGATAGGAAGAAAGAAGGTATGCGCTCCAACCCGGTCTGGCGCTCTTTCGCAGACACGGACGTTGACTCGGCCCGCTCCCATTTATCTTGGATAGATCTGGAGCGAGCATTCTCCCATACGAATTTTTTCTCGCTAAAACTACTTCCTGCGCCTTACATTTCTCACAAGATTCAGACCAACCATCTCAGTAACATTGTTTGAGTAATTGCTTATCTTTGAACCGTAAGTTTACATACATACAACAGGCAGAGTCAATCCAGGAAGTATGAGGCGTAGAGACAGAACGGAGATCTAGGCCCTCCAAAGCCCCCTATCGCCGTTCTGTGCACATGATACCGTCTGCACAACATACATCTGCGCGACTCAATCCGTTCTGGACCACCTTCCATCCCTCGAGCTTCGTTGTGTATTCAATGTGTGTCAGGCAGGGCATGATTGATTTAAAGCAGGCAGCTAGGACGTGCATCGTCGCATTTCCGATCGGGGAGTGGCCGACGCAGAACCTGGTAAGCTGCCTGTTGGATACACCCCATCCCTGGCATGCAAGCTCTCCCAGAGGTGCCGGGGGTGGAATGCATCCATCGAACACGATATGGAACGTCTCGAGGTGCTTACAATGCGTCAACACTGCGATCACCGCCTCGACACTCGCCACTGGTTGTAGCCCCATGGTGTGTGGGTTCGCAGTACCGAGCTTCAGACTACGTAAATGTGGCAGAAGTCTTGCCATGCGCACATAGTCCACATCGGTCGTCCATGCTGTGAAGAGATGATCCAGGTCCAGCTCACGTAGGGCAGTGAACTCGATGATCGCAGATATAAGGGGGCCTAGGAGCTTCGGGGTATCACGCAATGGCGTGCGTACGGAGTTCGGTAGCGGTTGGATTGTGAGCGACACCAAACGAGATGTGTCGAGGCGGCGAGGAAGAAGGTAAAACACGTCCTCGGTCTCCAGATCCTCTCGTCTGTCCGCGCAGAGAATTAAACGAAACCTGGTGGGACTCGCGTATGCGGTCTCGAAAAAACGGGCGCACGCAGAGCGGCTGGTTGCACTAAGCGAGAACTCGTGAACCGTGTCCGGAATTCTACCGTTGTAGATAGGTGAGGAATCGCGGCAGGTGATACCGAGGACCTCAAGAACTCGTTGGCTGAACAGTTGGTCCATCGCAGATTGTGGAACGAGGCATGTCTGCAGGGTTCGCAGCCTTGGCCACTGAGTCACCATCCTACCTATATCTTCAGAAGGCTTGTAGGGGCAGTGGAAGGTTGGAACGATGGTGAAAGAAGTGACATTTGGACAGAACCTGGGTAGATATGCGAATACAGTCCGTTCCGCCGATGAATAAGATGACCTGGGAACAAGAAAGAGCGTGATTGTGGTAATTGCAGGACTTGCAAAATACCCGAGCAGTGAGATCGAGGAATCCTTGCCGACCTGGAGTGAACACTCGAACCACCTTAGCTCAATGAGATTGGGAAGGAGAGGGAGATAGGCTGGAGGGCAGTGTTGGACGGCAGAGACAAATCCTTGTTTGAATAGCATGAGAGCGTGCATATCACGACCGTGGAGAATCCTGACACGCGTCGCGTACTTGCGGAAAGTCGTCCACCGTGCGTCGTCCACGGAGGATGTAGCCTACAAACGTAATCAACATGATTCGATGAGATACCGCAAAGGCCAACGAACAATCGGGGAAACATTGAGTAGAGGTCCGAAGCCGTAAAGATCATGCCACAGAGCATCCAGTGCAAGTGGACTGAACAAATGGCATGTTCTAGCCAAAGATGCAAGTGTCCTCTTGCCCACCTTGTCTTCCCGGGATGATTCGATGAATCCGAAGACGAGGCGCAGAACTTCAGAGATGCGTAGACAATTGTGCATGGTGGTGGAGGTGTACAACCCGTGCGTACGGACCACGAAAGCGTGCGGGAGTATTACTTAATATCTTCTGTGGGCAAACACGTCATCAGGAAGACTTCACTCACCCTCTGAAGAGCGTACAGGAAATCCTGTAGTCACGTTCAGTGCCATCACTGATGAGTCAAACACAATTATGAGGGATGGCATGGATGCGTTTGAAGATAGTCCAAACCGAACGGATGTACATGAAACCACCATTACCCACTATGGGGGATGTCTCAGAAGGAAGTTCATGATCGGTCCAGCGGACACGGTTCGAGACTGTGGGGGCATGAATGATGGATTGAGGAGCAGCCTCGAGCAACCGTCAGTAGTTGTGAGGGGTAGAAATGGTCGACCAGACGAAATAGATGACGCTGTCATCCTTTGCTTATCGACAGAATACGAAGGTCAGGTTCCTTTACGTCTCTGATTTATATGAAGATACAACCTATGCAAAGTGGGTACATGTTGGTGATTCTGGACATGGTGAGGGAAGCCGCAGTTAAAAAAAAAACGCAAAAAGCAACATCAACTCACTTCACTCCAATGACCTCGGATTCAGGGCCTCGAGCGCTTCCTCTGCGGTATGAAGCACTATCGCTTTTCGCCAAACAGACGATAATAGTAGCGTGCTGTTACGCAGAGTCCGGACGGTGTAGTTGTTGCTTATAAAGAGTTTTTAGGATTCGCTAGATTGACGACCTCACAGCAGACGCCAAGCTCATAACGTCAAACATAGCCTCATGCGCTGCGGTGTCTTGGATCCCTTTGGTATTCCATTGTACTACTTGCACCGGGTCGATAGTCGCACAGTCACTGCGTCCTTTTTTAAAAGTTGACTGTTTTTATTTTATTTTATTGTTTTGGATTGGTATAACAGGCCAGCACTTGGCTGATGCGTTTGTGTAGATATTGGTCGCCACGTTGTTGGCGGTCTTTGAGGTGTCAAAGAGCATTGAGAGCGGCGTCGAGATCACGCTAGAGGTGGACCGATCGTCGAGTACGATCAGATAACCGTCGTTAGTCGTCCAGTGTTGGTTGGAGGATTAATGAGGATCCAGTCGCACGAGGCCATTCTAGTGCACCGTCAAACTGCGCTCAGCAAAGGCGTAGGAACTAATTCAACAGGACAGCGTCCAATGACGTCGTACATGCTCACTTTAGTTCAACGTGATATGTGAGTTAAAAGACCTGGTTCCGAGTCGGATCGCTGGAGAAGTGTCCGATTACTGTAGAGGATCACATATGAAGACATGAACGCGTTCAGCAATTGACCATTGCACACAACGTTATCTCGCTATGCCCCTCACCTTTGCATGTACATACGCTCGCAATTCAGAAAGTATGTACATCCGCGGAAACAGGTCCCCCACGTCAGTCAGTCAGTCCCCCGCATCGTGTGCACCCGGACGAACACAACACATCCATACGGGTAACCGTACCCTGATTGAGATTGAGAACGTCACATGGTGCGATCCTCGTTGATGCTAATCCATCGTGAGTGAGGACGCAGGTGAGACGAAATCGTACGCACCGTGACATCGACTCTCGCAGTGGACTGTGATGGATCGTTTGCCTGTCGCACCCAAAGGAACATAAGCGACTGTGATGGGGTCCACGCCATCGGAAAGATGACATACTGGGTCTGTTGTCCTCAGATCCTCAGGATGTTGGTCGGCACGGGAAGCTTCTTGGTCCTGATGGCCGGGAAGATGAGCAGGGGGATATCCTATGGTGGGGTGAGATGAATCATTTGCCTGTTGCACCCAAATGAACGTAAGCGATCGTGACGAGGTCCACGCCATCGGAAAGTCGTCATACTGGGTATACTATCCTTGGACCCGCAAGGCGTTGATTAGTGCGGGTAGTTTCCTGGCCCTGAGGGTTGGGGTTGGGGAGAGGGGCATGGCGAGTTTGTGGGAACTATCACAAGTGATGAACCTCTGTATATGAACACGAGGAATAATGAACCTTTCCCTTCCGCGCGGCTTTTCGCTAACATGAAGTAATAAATACACTGTGACTGATCATTTACCGAGGAAGAGCACTCACTGGCCTGCGTTGGCCCGCAGCCATCCTTGAGGGACCTTCATTTGTGGCGTCAATATTTGGCAGTTCGTGTAAAGGAGGCTGATGAGGCTGGGGTAACCTTCCAGGATGTTTGTTGGACATGTGTGAAGCGGGGTCCCTCTTTCCCCATGAGAACATTTTGAATATTGAGCGACCCTGGCGTGACCAGTCAGGGTCAAGTGTTTGATCTGTACGTGTGTACATGCCTTTGTAGCAGAGGTCCTCAGTTGCGCACTTGACAATAGGTCAGATGGGCCATCTTCCTGGGGATGGGCAGAAGCGACTGGTGAGGGTGGCTGCAGCAGCGTCAGCATGGAAATAAAACAAGATGGAAGGACTACTAACTGCTTCATAGTCGAATGGCGGCGCTGGCCCGCTTAACTGCTATACTATTGTGAGAACTTGCTTCAGAGGAGACGAATGACGAATACCTCGAGAAAGTCATTATTGTCATGGCCACCTGGTGTCAAAGGCTGGCCTGCTTCGTAGTCGAATTGCGGCACTGATCTATTTGATTGGACTTCATGCTATACTATCGTGAAAACTCATTTCAGGGGGAGATGGATGACTAGGTACCTCGAGAAGGTCATCACTGTCATGGTCACCCGATATCCAAGGCCGGCTGGCCTGATGTACTTGCTCTCCAATAGATTCCTAATGTGTTTTGTCAATGTTGGATGCGCAGGAACCCATCAAGGCATGAGTACTTACATTGAAAGGGCCATACACCTCAGGGAGAATGTCGTGGAGGCGATATATGATAATTTTTCCATCTTGAGATCCAGCAGCAAGATAGCAGTTGTCTAGAGACACAGCAATGGACTGTATCCATTTTCCCCCATCAATAACAGGGCCAATTTGAGTGAGTGTTGATGTATCTAGGAGCATGACCCCTTGAAGTGTGGCAGCAGCGATGAACTTGCCATTGGGGGCTAGTACGATGGAACTGACATCGTGCTCGCCATCGAGGAGAATTGCCGACTCGGCGAGTTGGGATCCGGTGGAGGTGTCGAACAATCTGACTCTGCTGGGCATCGATGCCGCAGAGATGTGCTGACCCGACCATGCAAGCGGGATGACAGCGACCCAATTAGGTAGGGGGACGTCGATGATGATCAGGCTGTCTCCGCTGTGGCTGTCAAAAATGCGGATCGGTCCAAGAAGTTCAGCAGTGGCGATGCGGTCGCCGTCCGGAGAGAACGTGACTTCGACGACACTCTGGTTATGTCTGAGGGGGCCGACGAGTCGCTCTCCACTGCTGAAGCGCTGATACTCCAGATACTTGCCGTCGCGTGCCTCGCTGTCTTTTCCCATGTCCCAGTCGCGAATCGGGTCGAATCAGGTGAGATGTCGACCGCATGCACCCAAGTTGTGTCTTCCGCATGGATGACCTTCTCGAGCATCTCCGCATCCCATGAGCTCGCCCCTTCCTCAGTCCCAACTACCACCCACTTCCCATCCCTAGACACTGTGATTGCACCCACACCAAGTCCTGGTGTTCTTCCAGTCTGTTGACCATCTGTAAGTCCCCATCGTTGAATTCCCTCGTTAACCCCGCTCAAAAGATGCTTCCCATCCGAGTGGAAAGCGAGCGCATACACTGGGTCAGTGCTACCAGTGTCAAGAACTATCGTTTGGTCTTACTACATTGTTAGTACTATTACAGTCATTCTTCGGAGTTGCCACGCACCAGTACTCG
>JBBPMH010000094.1:0-45078 GCA_038090235.1 Pulveroboletus ravenelii
GGAAAACAACAAGGTAAAACGTGAACAATGAGGAATCAACAGGGATTGGTAAACGTATGAGTAAACCAACGAATAGCGAAAGGAACTCGATGACTGATGAAGGAACTATGAGTCCGATATGAGAGAATCGGACGAGGAGACTAATGTTCGATGACTAACGGTGGAAATGGAGCGGGGACAAAGGGAAACAAGTAGACATAGAAATGAAACGTAACAGACTTGGACACTCATTTCTAGCAACATCTACTGTAATACACCCAATAGTTTATATGTTTTCAGAGTGTCAAGGTCCGCTCTGCTGCTAACTCCAACAGAAGAGCACACAAAGGGGATACTGGGTGGAGGTTGGAGGGTTGAGGACTTTGGCTTCAGTGACTCGGGGTGGAGTGCTGAAAGACTTCAATATTCGAACTGAGGAATAAGTCCTCAGCAGATTGGACTTATATACAGGAGGGTGGAGGCGGTACAGTATGTACGAGCACATGGTACAGGGGCAGAACCATGTGGAGGAGTATCTAAGCAAGGTATGGAGAACTAAGCAAGACTGCAGCATACATGGAGAATGGAGAGACGGAGAATGGAAACAGGTACTGGCCTAGGAACAACCGGCACCACAGTCAGAGTGGAGTTGGAGCTATTAGTACAGAGTGTCAGGACAAAGAGAAAAAGAGTCTAAGTGTGAAGCAGAGTAAGTGGAGTACATGTGGGACAGAGCAGAGTTGTCACGGTTGTGACACAGAGGACTCAAACTATAGTGGTAAATTCTATTTATATTGCCTACAAAAATAAGCATTGTGCAGGAGATGCACTGAATTCATGTCAACACCTTCACAGTCAACCCATCAACCTCACTATACACTGTCAATATCATCTGCCCATCATTGTGTGATGATCAATATATTGCAGGAATAAGCACACATACCTCTTTGTAAACCAAACTCAAGTCTGAGTTGATATCATAGGACAAACATGCTTGATGATGTCTGAATCAGAGGTCTGAGGGAAGGATGCTAGCAAGGTAATCTTGAAAGAGTGCAATGGAATCCTAATGATCAAACAAGGGGGGGGATGCTTCAGTGAGTCTTCAACCCCACTGATACATGATATGAGGTGGTAATGGGGCGACTTGATGGACACAAAGTCCAAAAGTGCTCTCTGCATGACACAAAGTCTGACTGCAAGAGAAAGGGTTGAGCAGCACAAAGCCAACTCAAGAGGGCCTTGGGTGTGTGGTGAGTCCTCGTCAGTCTTGACAAAGAGCAATCGTGAGGTCCTTAATGGACTTGGTTAGAGGGTATCATATGCCAGTTAACAAGTATGGTATGGAATAATCAACATTTGTGGTTATTTGGATCTCACTTTGGTTGACCCATAGTTGCCATTCTGGGAAATAATAATTGCAAGCAAACTGATGTGGTTTGCTGTTGTTTGTTTCACCCTGATCATATTCTGCGCCCCTCAGATCTCAGATCTTAATGCTCCTCAAGACTATAGTCAAGTCTGATTCCTGTCTTCATGTGTCAAGATCAACAAGGACTTATCCTGCACCCAAGGCCCTCTTGAGTTGGCTTTGTGCCACTCAACCCTTTCTCTTGTGGTCAGACTTTGTGCCACACAGAAAGCGCTTTTGGACTTTGTGTCCATCAAGTCACCCCATCACTACCTTGTATTGTGCATTAGTGGGGTTAAAGACTCACTGAAGCATTCCCCCCTCTGTTCAATCATTAGGATTCCATTGCCCTCTTCCAAGGGATCATTCCAGTTTACAAAGTATGTGCTCCCATTCATATAACATAACAGTACTAATTATGACCCAATGGTAAGCTGCAATAGTCACATCGATCATGGCCACTGCTATGTCCAGATACATCCCTCAAACCCAGGCTGACAATGGTGAGTCTCATCCAGCTGTTTCTGCAGTATTAAACTCACTTGGGACACAAGCTACTTTCAACTGCCTTGATGCAAATCCATCACTTGCAGCAGTGATGGTCCAATTGTTTATACCTCTCTGAACATGTCTTTCATTCCTGAAACCCACAATGGTGACAAAGAATTGTGTGCCCATGCAGATGGGTGGTTTGGGCCTGCTGATTGTTTCCAGTGGCCTCAAGTCTATTGCAAGGAATTCAAATATGCCATTTGCATACATCAGAGTGATTGTCACCCTTCCTCTGACCTGCTCTCCTGGGCATGGTATTGCCCCTCCCTCAAAGATTTCAAGCCCCTTCCCCATATCACCTTCCTCATTGGCTGATTGAAGCAGGAAAAAGCAGTGGGTGTCGTGTCATTGCACTAGATTGCTATCATACAGTACAATGACTGGAAAAAAACACACAGAGACAAGAAGAATATCATCAGTCAGCTTTTCAAGGCTTTGGACCATGATCTCATGGTGCTTTTGAATCACACTCTTATCTTCTGTGATGTCATTGTATTTGTGGCTCAAGCACAATGCTATTTTTTGGGCATCATGGCATTTCTCAATTACATCCTCTATGTCCTTCCCACCTCCCACCTATTTTCTGCCCCTCCTCCTGTCCACTCTGATTGGATGGGTTGTTTTACTGTGGACACCAGAGTCTGCGATGAGCTTTTCCACATGGGCATGCTGGTATGGTTAATCCAGCACAATGTCACCATCATTCCCCAGACTATAATTGAGAGATCAGTAAGGTATACATTTCCTGATAACCTCATTTGCAGCATGTACTCTGAAGGTGGGAAACTCACTTGTCCTTTTGACTGCCTTTATCGTGGTCCTGGCGGTTTCCTTTGTCATCTTCACACATTGCCCACCCTATCTTCCTCAAGGAAAGCCACTTTGAGAAGCTCACCCATATGTTCCCACCCCACCTATCCTCCATTTTCATGGCCTTGGGACTGATACTAGTATCTTGACAGGTCTGCTCCTTCTAGCCAGTGCAGGTGAGCATCATTGACTGAACTAATGCACATGGTGGTTGAGCTGACTCCCTCTTGTGCCCATATTCATCACTCACAATAGAGGATGATATTTACTTCTTGCCTGAGTCACACATCAGTGAAAAGTCCCACAAGGCCATGTGAGACATACCAGTCCAAGTCAAGGTGATATAGCTTTGCCTTGCAAGCCTTGCTCAGGCTTGCTAGGTCATGTGAGACCCTGTCATCTAGCCCAGTCTTATATGGTCATATGAAACAATAATAGGTCCAAAGGCCTATGAAAGGCCCAATAACATTAGCCATGGTATGTGCTGGTATATATGGTATTCTAAAAACATGATTACCATAAGTTATACTATGAGAACAATCTGAACAAAAGCTATTCAATAGCAATTTTGAAGCATAGAGTCCAAGAAAGGGGAAAGTGAGGATAATCAGAATTGAGAGTGAATGATGCAATGTGATGCAATGTGATGCAGTCATCAGAGAGTATATAGGGAGTTCAAGAAAGGGGAAAGTGAGGATGGTCAGGACTTCAGGCCTCAGGAGTAAGAGTGAGTGATGGGATGTGATACAGTCATCAGAGAGTATGTAGAGAGTACAAGAAATGAAGTGATCTTTGAGAGCATATGTTTAGGTAGTCAAATCCTGATGCTACTTAAATGCAATCAATCCCAACGTTCAGCTAACACAGAAAGCCTACCACTATTTGAAAAGCCATTGGCACACTTTGCATGTGCTGCATTCTGTCTTGGTGATACTACCTGAGTTCTACTAGATGCTTTCTTTGCCTTCTTTTGAGGTGCAGTATCATTGTTGTCCTTGGTGGCAGCTGAAAAGATAAGTTTGATGTACTTGGTGGGAATAGGTTGTACATGAAGACCCCATCTATCAACTCTCGCTTTATTGTCAAGGTCATCAGGGAGCTGGGAAGGTGGCAATCTGGCAATCAAATTGGTGTCCCCACCAGCAGTATCAACATAATCTTGAATAGTGTTGCCCACATTGAAGTCCTGCTGCATACTGTGAGCCTGACTGACATGATCACCATAGTTGTGCCCATCATTTTCATTGACCAAAGGTGAAGATGGATACAGCCTCAACTGACCATATATGAACTTTGCATGGGCTGTCTCATGCTTGGGTCACTTCAGTCTTGCTGGCAGAGCATAGCTTGCTTTCACTGGTCCCTTTCTAGGTAGAGCCTCAGGAAGAACCTTATCATCCAAGTTGGTGCATGCTGAGGTTCTCTTGCGAGCCATAGCATGTTCAGATTGTGAGGGCTGGGTCATAGAGACACAGGGGGCACCTTCAAGTTCAGTTCTAAGCAGGTCCTCATTATCTGAATCCTCATTGTCCAAGATGATATGCACTGAGGCCCTCTTGTGACCTATTCCATGTTTGGGTCATGAGGGCCTGGCCATAGAAACACAGGGGGGCACCTTCAAGTTTGGTCCTAAGCAGTCAGAAGAGGACATGTGCGAACATGAGATTCATTTGGTGGAAGCTGGTGTATGTAGTGTTGCTGCAACTCCAACTAATAGTCAACTTGAGCCAGAACTAAGTACCCAGTCTAGCTGAGCCATGGAAAGTGGTGCCATAATGCATACAGTCGACTCATTGGCTTGATTAGTCACAACTTTTGACTTAGAGTCAGCTAGCTGTCTGGGCTCTATGATATCATAGGAGCCTCAGACAGGATCTTGTGTCATGTGCATGCAGCAGGCACATTCCAGATAGTGATGTTAGGGCTCAGGCCTTCAGGCCTGGGCCTAAATTACATAATGCAGTAAGCTGGAGTGAGCTGTGACATATGGTAACAGCACCATGAGTCACAGTGCATCTACCACAGCAGCAATGACAATGAGGGCAATGACATGCAACAGTGCACCCACAACCACCACAATGATGATGAAGGCACTGTGGCAGTGTGCCCACCATCACAAGGATAATGATGTGGGCAAGGGTATGCAACAGCGCACCCACCACCATAAGGACGATGACATGGGTGAGGGTATGCAATGGTGTGCCCACCACCACAAGGATGATGAGGTACGCCCACCACACTGGTGAAGCCTGGGCCCAGGCCCAAGCCCAAGCCCTAACATCACTAATTTCAGATGACTCCTGGCAGTGCAACCCAAAAATGCATTTAGCATGTGTGCAATATGTATGTACTACATGGTTTAGATGCTGCACAGTAACAAGACAACGAGGTGTGCACTACTACATAGTTTCGACACAATGGTATATAATTATTATTATATATTATTAATTTAAATTTTCTAAATTTCTAAAAGTGGTACTTGGGGTAGTTCTGGAATGGCTGGAATAATTCCAGTGCAGGATCCCACACCAGTTTTCCCACGATCCATGAGTGCCACTGGCATGCGCTGCTCATTGCACCATTCATCTGACACTCTCCCCTATCACCTCTGACACCACTGCAGTTGTTTTTGCCACCTGGGTCATATGGCTCAGTTTGAGTTCTCTCAAATGAGCACTCATGTTCTGCATGTTCTACCCATTCATGCAGCCATTCTGACACACTCTGCAGCTTCTTTGGCATACCTCTAGTGTCCTTGACATATCCTGATTGTCTTGACACATCTGCTTCACCTCTGGTGAGTCACAGCTTGTAGCTTTGCTGACTCCCTTTCTCCCCCTTGAGCTCAACTCTTGGAGGCTCTCTTGCAGTGTTTGTGGCTTTGTCAGGTGACTCAGGTGGTACAGGTGGGGTAGTGGGTGCTTGTGCTGGTGGTGATAGGTCCTCTGGTACATCGTCCATGACCCATTCACTATACTGATGAACTTCTTTGTCTGTTGTCGGTTCACTCATGGCTCATGGGAAAACTGGTGCAGGATCCTGCACTGAGATTATTCCATCCTTTTGTTAACTGCCCTCAATCAAGCTACATCAACCCTGCTGGCTCCTGCCACTCCAATAAATCTTATAGATCATATCTCCCTGGTTTCCCAGTAGCCTACTACTACCACTATCTCCCCTTGGCCCTGGTTTCAGGGCACTTAGATGAAAAGCTGAATAGGTCAAGGCTCCCCTGACATCAGAAATGGAGATGATACGTACAATAGCAGGAGGAGATGAAAATAGAAGCAATCATATGATTCTGAGTTCAATCAGGATCTTTACCTGGCACACAGTGGGTCTTATAGATATGATCCATAGACTGCCTAATTTGTTTCCCACCAGCATAATGTGCAGATGGATCGTCTCGATAAGCTACATTCTGTGGCAAATGTGTTCACCCAGGGACTGGATCTGGATTCATGTGTGTACACGCCGCATGTATTCTTAGATCAATAATGGGCAAGGGCATTGGAATGAAAAGGTATCTAACTTTTGTCTTGCTGTAGAGCGCAGCACGTCTCTACGTTTATATCTTGTATATCATGACCAGTACAGTGCCTCCACCTATTCACTGTTTGATTCCATTGAAAATCTGTCTATGTTTACTTACCTTTTTCCTATATACAACCGACTGGTCTACCAGTCTATTACCGGGCTACTACCAGACCCTGGGCAGTACCTTGTGCTGCATCAGCAGCTTCATTTTGTTACTTCCAGGTACCTCTTACGTTTCCATTCTGACCATTCATCTTTTATTTCCACCATTCCCTTCGTTTCTTGATGACATGGACTATACATCTACTACTACCACCGATGTTCCGGACTATTTAGTCATTCTGTCATATCTTACAAAGTCCTGGGAATGCCTGGACTATAAGGATTGTACCTAGTCCTGAATAGGACAGCTCCTGTTTGGCTCACAACTACCGTCTACTGTTTGACCGACTGTTCACTGCTCACCGTACACCATCACCATCACCATTCTATTGCTCATCGCTCCACTAGTCCACCCGGACTATCGGAAAGCAGATATAAGTAGTCCAGAGACCTCGTTCTCTCACCTCCTTTTCTTTGAGTCCCTTTAGGGTTGAGTGCACCGCACCCCTAGACCCACTTACCACTCATCCTGCACCCCACAGACAGGATCAGTGTTCTTCATTGCTCTCAACCATACACTTTGTTTTTTCTAGCTCTTATGTGTGGCCTTACCATGCAAGGTCACCGTCGCTGCCATGCAGCTGCTGACCCTGCTTCTCTTCCTCCAGCTCCTACTGCCCTGGAGCCCACACCTGCTGTGTCACCTACTCTTGCCCTAGCTAGGCCAGGTCAATGCTGCCGTGCAGCTGCTGACCCCACTCCTCCCCCTCCAGCTCCTACCACCCTGGAGCCCACACCTGCTGTGTCACCTACTCTTGCCCCAGCTAGGCCAGGTCAATCGACTACAGTAAATGCTCCTCAGGCTCACAGGGACCACCGCAAGCCTGCACGGTACTGGCAGTCTACTCCTGCAGACAGTGAACCCGAGCTGGCTGAAACCACCTATGGTCCTCACCTGACTCCTGGATTTGAGCAAGGGGACCAGGAGTTCTTTGACATCCATGCTGAATCCAGTCCTTCCAGTGACTCTGGTGAGTCATCTGATGAACAAGTCATCTGGGCTGAGGCACACCCTTGCGGTGCTGCATCCAATACTGCAATGAACACCGCCATCAATACTACCATCACAGACCCCTTAGCTACAGGCAGAGGATCCAACATCCCTACCACAGCTGATATTTGCCACTTCTTCACGAAAAGCAAGAATGAAAATACCATTTGCAATGTGTGTAGGTAAGTACAGTTCTTTTGTTAATTTAAAACATCTCTTGGTGCTTTCTAGCAAGGAAAAGGTGAACAACGCATCTTTCAACCAAGTCCATACCTAAGCACATATGACATCCAACACATCACTCCAGCACCACCTTGAAAAATGGCACCTAACCGAGTATCTCATGCTCGCCAAGCAAGAAGGGTGGCACATCCAGATCATCTCGGTTCAAGCTGCATTCAACGTTGGGTATATCTTCAAAACTCTCACTGAGGCACTCGCACAGCCAGGCATAACTATGCATTCCCTTCCTCCTGCTCCTCACTCTGAACCCAGTGATCATGTACCTTCCAGGGCCCTATCACACCCCAAGTCACTCAGGGCCAACCTTCCACCATTTTCTGTCCTAGCAATGCACAAATACATTGTTAAGTTTATTGTCGCCGATGACCAGGTAAGTACTACTAAATACTCCTCATTGCTGATAACAATTCATTCATCACATTGTGATCCAGTCTCTGAATGTCATAGAGTGCCCAGAGTTCTGCCAGTTGCTCTTCTTCCTTTGGCAGGATCTAAAAGAGTCTGATATACCCCATCACTCAAAGGTCCAGGTGCGCATTCTCAAGGCTTGGAGTGAGTACTTCAAGGTCCTCAAATGTGACCTTGCAGCAAGTTATCTCGCCTTTTTGTAGTTGCTACATTTCTCCTGACTAATTTTCTTTAGAATGTGGTTGGAGAGGTATCCTTCACCTCAGACCTATGGTCTGCTGACAACCTTTCTTCCTATATGGCTTTAACAGCCCATTGGGTAGCAAGAGACAACAGTCACAGCACCAAAATGCTAAAGCTGAAGTCCGCTCTCGCTGCATTTCATCACATTCCAGGTAGCCATGATGGGAAAGTGCTAGTAGAGACGCTTCTGTATCTCATAGACCATATCGGGGTGGCAACAAATGTGAGTCTCCAGCCAACTCCACTTACAATGTAGTGACCTGTTTCAGATTGGCCACTTTACCCTCGATAATGCTTGTAACAATGACACAACAGTGAGGGAGCTCTCAAATCTCCTCTGGGATGAACAGGAAATTCATTTTGATCCTATCAATCATTGGATTATGTGTTTCCCTCACATACTGAATATCTGTGTCCAGCACACTATCACAGAATATACCACCACCAATTTCACTGACGTTGCACAGACCTGGCAAGATGCACTAAAGAATGATGTTGACAAGGACACGTATGTTGAAGCCGTGTGCCATGACCCTGTCTCCCTCAGAAGAGCCATTGTTTGCGTAATTTGCACCTCTGGTGGGTGATGTGCAAGTTTCCACGACACAATTATGGCTGGAAATGAGCATCAAATGTTCCAAGGCTCCAATAACCAACCAGTGAAACTGCCAGTTGTGAAGCTTCTTCGAGATGTCAAGACATGGTGGGACTCCATTTACTATATGATAAATCACCTTTGCACCCTCCACCAGGTAAGTCACAGATTCACAGATAAATCAGTGCAAACTAACATACAAAATCCCAGGCTGTCGACTACTATTTGGTCGCTCCTTGCAACATCAATATTGCAAAACATAGAATGTCGGCTTTGGAGTGGAATGTCCTTCAGGACATCGAGGTCATTCTCGAAGTAAGTTTGTCAACACATGCACCACATTGAGTCTGACCATTCATTGTTGTAGATCCCTCATGTGGCCCAACAAGTCATATCCAGTGAGCGCACTCCACTTCTCAGCAGTGCAGTGCCTGCCTTTGAGACATTTATGGTGCAATGGAGAGCATTGTCCGATACCCTCCCTCACTGTGCCCCATTTATCTGAGTTGGCCTGCAATGGGCAACAACTTATTATGAGCATATGGGGCACACACGAGCATATGCCGTTGCTATGTGTAAGTAAACAGTTCCCAATTATAACCGAAGCTAATGTCACTCCTCAAGTTATTGATCTGTGCATCCAACTTTCATGGGTGACAGAGCATTGGGACCCCACGGACATTGATACAATGAAGGAAAGCACTATTGCACTTGTACGTTACCTTGAAGGCAATTCTACGATTGCTAATCTATGCCACAGATGAAAGAATATAGAGTAAAGTACCCTGTCACACTATCGGGCAATTTCAACCAATCTGATGGCACCCGCCCTCCTCACATGTTCACTGGTCTCGCTTCCCACTATGGCCTCCCAAGCATGGAAATTCAATGGCTGCAGCAAGGGCCACAAACCATGGAGGAGTTTTGTGCATATACAACCTCTAATCTTAGCCATGAGGCTACAGATCTACTTGCATTCTGGGGTGTAAGTATTCAATAATACATTGTATACACATCCACTGACAATGATTGAAAGCTTGAGCACACAACTTATCCGACCATCTTCAGGCTTGCAATGGATTATTTGCCTGTCCAGGCTTTGGCCATTCCTTGTGAGCGTGTCTTTTCATCAAGCAGCGAGACAAATACCAAGAAGCACAACCAGATTAGCCCCATATTGATAGAGGCACTTCAAATGCTCAAGTTCAGAATCAAAGAAGACTGTCTTGATTTCACACTGGGCTGGATGATGTCACACTTGGATATACTTCAATCTAGTGTCGCTGACGATATCCTAGCCTGCCTTGTGACAGAAACTGATGATATGATTGATGACATGCTCTTGCCAAGATCGCTGCCAAGGAGGGTGGTGGACTTCCTGACACCATCAATGTATATTGATCATGATTTCATGGACCATACCCACAGACTCCAGACTCCAGACTCCAGAATCATGATTCATAGACTACAGTGCACCACAATAGTACTACCAGCCTATTAGGCTATCACTACATTGCACTATATATTCAGCATGAGTAGCATGAACCTTTATCCACCTGTACTGGAGGTTGGTACCTAGGCATTGACATCCTCACAGGTCGCACATATTCCTCACTGCTCCACTGACAAGTGCACTGCTCGGAAGCATGGTTACAGGCCACCCACACACACACTGGAGGTGACAGGTCAGTAACCATCAATTTTGTCTACTTGTAGTGGACCCAGACCATGGTTAGTCAGGTCTCGGGACTCAGTGGCGCTCCACAACTCGGCTTTAGCCGAATGTTCAATGATGTCATCGAAGTTCAACATCCCCTGCTCCTTTATATATCCATTGTCCACCATGGAAGTGACTCGAGTGAATAGGAGATTCCGACTGGTCAAAAGGGTGGGATCTGGCTCATATGGTATGTGATCTTATCACTATCGTCAAACAGTTGAACACTAACAATGGATTGTTGGAATTGCAGCTACAGTATACCATGCTTGGGACATTATCACTGACCAGAAGGTCACTGTCAAGTTAGAAGTTTGTACTGGGTCTAAATTCTCCCTAGAATGGGAGTATGGTATTCTCAAGCTGCTCCAAGGTGGTACTGGATTGCCACAATCCATCTGATTTGGTAGAGAGGGTGCTTATCATGCCATGGTTCTCGAGTACCTTGGCCCATCCCTGTATGAGTTAATCAGCACATTAATTCTTACCCGTGCATGCAATCTCTCATTTTCGGCATGGCCCAACTATGACTATCTTCGTTCCATTCCTCAAGGGCTGCACAACATGCCCCAATGCTGCCCATCTGGGTCAGCCCATATTGCATGGGCACACTACCGAAGCAGCCAGTGAACATGAACAAGCAGTTTCCCTGGTAGCCAGGCAGCCCAAGCCTATTTGGACCATACCTGCATGTCGGCCAAAGGTACAGGAGAAACTCAGTAATCATCCGACACCTGAACAACAGTAAGTGATCACTAGTTGGTTCTACACATGAACGATACACTCAAAAGAATTCGGTTTGACTCAGATACCATCTCTGGAGCAATGTGAGTGCATCGACCACCTCATCATCATCTGTTGTTCTCCTCTGCAGCACAAGACTGCGGTGAATTGTGACTATCACTAGCTTAGCTTGGCCTCGGACTTCATGGTAATATACTGTACTTAATACATATTGTCTTTTGGCTGTAAGTATGTACTAGATTTGTGAATGGTCAACATCATTAGTCAGCTTGAGTTGGCTTCAAGCCGACTCAAGCCATGACTTCCCAATCCATAGCTTGAAGCTGGTTCAAGCAATCAACTGGATTAAGCTGAGTCATTAAAAGGGGCTTTGCCTAAATAGTTAGCTGAGTTGGAATCTGAGCTGATAAAAGCTGGACTGGCTCATGGTTAGCCAAGTCACAGCAACACTAGGTGTATGACATTCTAAGACTAGACATGCAAGTGACATTGGGGCCTGAAAGGAATGTCTTGGAGAGGTGATGGTGACAAAGGGTGATGGCAAGGATGACAAGGTATATGTGAGTGATGTGCTAGAGCCACTTGAGATATCATCAGACATACCCAGTCTGCAAGTGCCTCATTCCTCACTTTTTTCTCGCTTTCCTCCCAAAAAGCTGTCCCACTGCAACTGAATGCACATGGTGCCAAACCACCTCAATGTACCCAAATGATCTGCTACTTGGGCCACTACTACATGCATTTCCATGCACATTCACTCTGCATCATTTGGTACAGAGATGACTCATCTCGATCAGCTTCAGAACAGGTATGACAAGGGTGCATTTGCAGAGCACCTAGCCCTGGTTGTGAATGCATTGGTGATGGACGGGGCATGAGCTGTGGTGAGGACAGAAGGAAGAAGCACATCTAAGTCAGTATGTAGAGGACACACTGCAGAGGGTCCCCATGATCCAGGGATTGTACAAAATGGATAATTTTTTGCATTTCCTATGGAAGTCAGGACCTTAGTAGAGTGGGCTCAGCTTGACTCAGCTCAGCTGGGGGCTTGAGCACTTGGGCTTGAGCTTGAGGCCAAGCCTTGCCACTGATCACTACTTCTAGATTTAAGTAAGACATATACATGTGCCAATACCAGTCCAGGACCCCTATGCAAGGGACCAAGTGGGTCATGTTCCATTGTATATTGGCCATGCTCTAATGATGTAGTGCATACACCTCTTGGAGGCTTGGTGTGGACTCAAATTGCTGCTGGTCTCAGCCTGGATCAGTGATATAGTGAAATCACCCCATCATTCAACCATTCAAGCACCAGCCTGGCCATATTTCACCAGGAATAATTTCCATGATGTACATACACAAGTCCCATGGTCAGTGTCATAAAAAGAGCCTGCCTACACAAACAGCTACGGCATGGTAGACCATCATGACAACTACTCTAGCCTGATATGTACTTTTATGGTAAGATGGACATGGTCCATGTCACATAACAATGGGGGCCTGAGCAAGGCCATACAAATGTTTGTAAGGCCTTCTTAGCACAGTGGCCAGATAATGACATATAGATAATATTGACACAAAATGTATAATATTATTATATGGTGAGACTTTGACATAACACTTGTTCACCAACTTCAATCTTGATAACATTAGACAATATGATGGGTTAATTTTAAAGGCTTAGAAGCCCTTCCAAGATGTTGAAATCAATTTAGGGATCCATCTCCTATGCAATGCTTGTTTTTGTAGGCAATAGGAATAAAATTTACCACTATAGCTTGAGTTTTCTGAGAA
This sequence comes from Pulveroboletus ravenelii, assembly GCA_038090235.1. Lineage (NCBI taxonomy): Eukaryota > Fungi > Basidiomycota > Agaricomycetes > Boletales > Boletaceae > Pulveroboletus > Pulveroboletus ravenelii. The sequence goes on from JBBPMH010000094.1 coordinate 13,187, forward strand.
CATGTAAGTTATCAGGTGTATTACAGTAGGTCTTGCTAGAAATGGGTGTCAAAGTCATTGACATCACTAGCCTCATCCTCCTCTCCATCCTCAACCTTAACCTCAGTCTCAATCTCATCCTGTTCATCAACTTACTTGCCATTTAGGTCACTCCATCAATAAGTCAAGATTGATCTTTTATCTCTACACAGCTAAGGTATCAGAACAACCTGAAGTTAAATTACATACCTAGAGTGACATGACAGAAACAGGACACCAACAAAGCAGATCTGTAGGTGAAGGGCTAGAACAATCAATGTTAATCATAGAAGTCTGAGAAATCATGCAGGAGAAGCACCAGCAATAAAAGCAGAAGGCCCTAAAATCCATGCATGAAAGACATTTGCCTCACATATAGTGCTGTGCCAGCCTGGCCTCAAGCTGTTGAGCCAGCTAAGCTGAGCCCCTAAAAGCTGAGTAGTGTTGTGCATGGCCTGGCTCAGCTCAAAAGCCCTGGCTTTGGCCCAGCTTTGAACAGCTCAGGCCTACAAAAATCACAGGCTGAGCCCCCACTGACAGCTCAGGCTTGGCCCTGGCTTGTCTGTTATTAAAATTTAATCAACACAAACAATGTTGTGGTCCTCATGGACTTGTGGTGTCACTCTGTTGCACACACAGGAACATGCCAAAGCAATGCTATAGAATCAACTGTAAGGCTTACAAGACTAGAATGGTGCTGATAACTCTACTTATAGAATCAACCAGCACAGAAGTGAGAAAGCAGTATCATAGAGGAGATGAACTATATAGTGAGCAAGCTGTATGAATGACAGGTGCAAGTGGTATTATAGGGGATGGGACAAGTGGTATCATAGGAAAGACAACATGTAAGCTATGAGGGAAGATAAGAGCCAGAACAGTTCATCTGGTTGAGAAGTAGCCAAGAGTGTTCATATTTGTTCTGCAGTGATCCTATTTGGCTTAGTAGCTAGCTGAGAAAATGGAGATTGAATAACAGGACCTATAACATATCTTATGGCTGATCAATAGCCCTACACCATCACATATAGCATGTCTGTACTTGATCCAGACAAGGCTTGTAGGGCTGCCATACAAAACTTATTCAGCTCCTACTTCTCTGTTTAGCTGACATCCTTTTTTGCCTGCACCTGAGTCACACAGAGTTTGCATACAATATCACACATCTATTCTATCAGGGCACCAGTGGGTCAAAGAGCTCCTCTGTGGCTATCCAGAGCATATCTGTTGTAAGCTGGGAGTACATAAAGAGATCTTCCTTGCCCTTCTTGAAAAGCTATGTGGGATAGGACATTACAATTCAAAGCATATCACATTGGAAGAACAAGTTGCAATGATTCTATATATGTCAGTCACAGGTCTCACAGTTCAGCATGTCAGTGAGCGCTTTCAATGTTTGAATGACACAATCACCCAGTGTGTACTCAGTTTATATGCTGTTATTTTATTCTAATTAAATAGTAGATATTTTAAGAAAATGCTCAATATCTTTTCCAGCCCACTGTTCTATACAAAATACATCAGCTTTCCATCCAGCAAGAAAGTCCTATCAAAAATTTGGCACAACCCCAAATTTTTCCCATATTTCTGTGATACTATTGGTGCCATTAATGGCAGTCACATATCTATCACCCCTTCCAGTTATCTATGTCTATGCTCTGGCTTCTGAAATCACAAGAGATTTGTATCTCAAAATGGCCTCTTTATATGTGACTTTGACCTTAACTTCATCTATGTTCTTCTGGGGATGGGAAGGGTTGGCCACTGACACTCACATCTATGATGATGCAATTAGTGATGTTAGGGCTTGGGCCTGACAAAACCCAGGCCCAAGCCCAGGTCTGTGCTTTGTAACATTACAGCTATTTTCATAAGTACATATGTATGTGAAAATCAGATTTTTGAAAGTTGCCCCTCAGAGACAGCCAGGCAAAGACTCCAGATGCAGCTGAGTGAGCCAATAGCCAGCTGAAGTAAGCATGGTTTGTAACCACCATCCATATGCCTAGCTATTGATGAATTGTGTCTGACAATGTCAAAGCCCAAATCTCACTTCTCTATAATGAAAATCATGGCATCAAAGACATTTGTTGTATGCTAGGTATTAGGAAGTTGCTTGTATACAAAACCCTTTCATTGTACTCAAAATATGGCACTGTCACTAACCCTTGTAGATATTCTCATCTCACTGGGCACCCACATATTCTCAGCTCTGCAGACATTGACTTCATATCCAATGTCATATACATGTAGCATTGCAGTACCATCTATCTCAATGAGCTCCAATATGAGCTTTGGATCAAGTGCCATAAGCATGCAACTCTCCATACCCTTCTTCAGACCCTTCAGCATCTTGCTATCACCCAAAAGATAGTCTCCTCATCTGCTGTGGAGTGGAATGAGGTGATATATGCATTATATATGAACCAAATTGCTATATTGCTATAGAGGTGCCTGACCTGAATATGCTGGTTTTCATTGACAAAGCAGCCAAGGATGCCAGCTAGTTTGATGGGATCCATAGCCAACTCGCCGGGTTTCACTACCATGCCAAGGTATTCTACCTGCTTGGCAGCAAATTCACACTTCTCAAGTTTTAGATGGAGATCTAGTTCGGTCATGTGCTGGAGGATGTGGCAAGTACATTCAGTGTGGGTTTGTGCATCTGGGGAGAAGATGAGGAGATCATCCATGTAAATGACCAGCCATCCTTCAGTGATGAGGTCATAAAAGGAGTCATTCATGAATCATTGGAAGGTGCCAGGGGAGTTGGTGAGGCCGAAGAACATTATGGTCAGCTCAAAGAGGCCTTTGTGGGTAACAAAGGCGGCCTTCCAACAGTCAGACTCCTTGATGTGGATGTTGTTATACCCCCATCATACATCAAACTTCATAAATAGCTCTGCTCCTTGCAGGCAGTCAACAAGATCAGAGATTAGTGGGAGGGGGTAAGTGTCTTGAATGGTGTGTTGGTTTAATTAATGGTAGTCCTGGCAAGGACAAAGTTTGCCACCCTTCTTTTTGATGAAGAAGAAGGGAGAAGACTGCAGGGAATTGGAGGGGCAGATCTTTCCAGAGCAGAGATTTTCCTCAAGGAATTCTTCTGTGGCTCGTTTCTCCTCCTCTGTGAGATTGTAGGTATTCACTGATTGGGGTTTAAAGGTTTCATCTAAGTTGATGGTGTGGTCATAGGGATGAGGCAGAGAGATGTGGTCAGCCAATTCTTTGGCAAAGACGGAGGAGAAGTCAGCAAATTCTGGGGAAAGGGTCATGATTTTCTTTTTAAAGTGGGCTTGGATGGCCAGGTCAGTCAACATGGTGAGCTTGTTAATCATCTGTGCATCTTCCCAGGTCTTCCATTCTTTGTACATTGGGAAGCAGCCTCCTTGATTGTAGTTAAGGTAGGCATACAAGTCCTTGTCCCACTTCTCATCAGTGTCAATATGATGGATTTGATGTTGGTCAGGACAGGGTTTCTTCCAGGCAGCATGTTCCATCATCCATTTGTCAAGGGCCAGGTTGGCTGTCCCTTGGGGGGTTCCTCATGGATGAGTAAAGTCCAGTAGGGACTCAGAGATGGGCAGGGTTAGGGTGAAGGTTTTCCAGTCAATGGTGGGGTTTGCTTGTTTGAGCCAAGGCATGCTGAGGAGAGCCATAGTTTTCCCAAGGTGCATGACATTGAATTCTTTGGAATAATGAAGTCTGGCAAGGTGGAATTCAAGAGTTATGGAGTATTCAATGGCCCTCTTTTTATTCAGGGAGCCATCAGCATTGTGGGCAGCAATGGGTTCATCAAGACAAGTCGTCAGGATTTTGTGTTTCTGGACAAAATTCCAGTCTATACAGGAGCAACTTGCTCTGGAGTTAAGGGTTGGATGGGTGCTAATGTCTTTTGAGTTTACTGAGAGCGAGATAGGGAGGAAAATCACTCTGGATTTTTTTCTTGCTACAAATACATGGGAGTCTGGAGAAGAGTGTGTCAGGAGCTCTTCTCCTTTCAAAAACCTGAATCCCAATGCTTGAATGTTACCCACTTCACATCTTCCCCTTTCTCCTCTTCTTCATCATCTTCAACCTCCTGGAGCTGGGGAAGAGGATGGGTGGTAACCTTTTTTACGTAGCAGGTCTGAGAGGGTTTCTTGTTTGAGGAGAACATAGGACATTTGTTGGACATATGCCCAGGGAGTTGGCAACAGAAGCAGAGTTTGTTTTCAAAGCATCTTTTTCACTCAGCAGCAGTTAACTTTCTGACTTTGACCATGTCAACATCCATGGCATCTGGGTCTTTGGCAGGGATGGAAACAGTTCTAGTAGGGGCATAGTAGTGGTTTCTCTTTCGGCTGGCCAAGTTGAAGGTTTCTGCTCTTTTCCAATGGATGACAAAGTGAACTGCTTTCCTATACTAGTCATCAATTTTACTAGGAACAGTGTCCATGGAAAAGATGTAGTTCCAAACCCACTCAGGAATGCCAGCTGTGATGCCACTATTGGCTACATGGTTTTTGAAATCCAAGATGTAGGAGTTCAAGTCATTGGTTTTCTTTACTTTAGTGAACTGGAGCTAGTACAAGGCTTGAGCCTTGGTGTCCTGGTGTTCGAAGGTGAGGTGAAATTTTGCTTTGAATGCTGCCCATGTTCCAACATCACTAGTATCCAATGCATTCTGTCAGAAGGTATTTGCCCAGATTTGAGCTGACCCTTTGGTCATATACAACAAAGTGAAGCCAACCTTTTGACCATTGTCAGTATAGAGCTTCTCATTCACCATCAGGTAGAACCTAACTGCATTGAGCCAAGGAATAGCTTTCTCGTAGGTTCCATCACAGGCTGGTGGTTTTCTCAACCAGAGTTCAGTAGCTTTAGTGGTCATTGGGGTGGAGGGTTGCTGGAATGAGGGGAGGGGGTTTGGTAGTTGGAGGACAGAGAGGTTAGTGATGGTGGGGATTCATAGGCATTGTTCAGCTTTGTAATGACATAGGGCTTCTTCTTCCAGGTCTGGGAAGACAGGTCATTGACTGGTGGGAGTCAGGGATGGGGGGAGTAGGTTCCCTGGGGATGTTTAGTCCAGCAGAGAGCTAGTGTGCTAAGTCTTGATCTTCTCTTCATTCCTCAGCAGAGGGGACATGCAGATCTGGATCTGGGGAGGGGGAGCAAGGTCATTCCAGTTGAGGGTCTGGCTCAGAGTCATCAGTGTCTCTGTTTTCTGGGTTTTCTCAGGCAGGTCTGAGAAGGGAGTCAAAGAGTGAGTACTGTCGGGGTGCAGGTTAGGCTCAAGGTAACTGGGGTTGTCATAATGATGAGGAAGGTCATTGAGGTCAATGGGAGGAAATGTTGGCAGCTTAGGCAGTGCTAGCTGCAATTAAAAGAGCTTAGACCTTTTGTTATGCTTGATCCCAAAAGGTCAAGCATGGACTCAGCTAAGAACAAGGAGTAATCAAATAGGATGATTCAATGAAAGACTTAGCCTGCTTGGTCACAAGCAAGGTTCACCAGACAGAGGTCGGTCTGGACTAGGGTCAAAGTAACAAGCTGAGCACTCAGTCAAGAGTAGAGTGAAGACTTGAAGAGAAGAGGATATATTGCCGAGTAGGTCTAAGCTAGGGAACTAGCTGTTTATGAGGCTGGTTTATATAGTACAGGTTGGGCAAACAGAACAACAACAAAGAAAAACATAGGGCAATGAAGATGACAGAGCATAAGAGTAAGATGCCCAATGGCAAAAGAAACTCAATGAGTAAGCAAGGGACTATGAATCTAATATGAGATAATCGGATGAGGAGGCTAATGTTCAATGACTAAGGAGGAAACAAGATTGAGATAAAGAAAAATGTAACAAGAGCCTCCTATCTCACACTATCAAGGTGCCCCCCCTACCAGCATTGTTTATGATGTCTGGATGAGCCTGGGTGACAAAAATACAACAGCTCATTCTAGTTCCTTGGTGATCTGCACCTACAATCACACACCTGCTGCTATTGCATGTCATACTTCACAAAACATCATTGCTTTGGATAGCCACAGTGAATGGTCTGCTCTTCAGGTCATACTCAAGTCCTTTCATTCCATGCTACACAAGTCTGTTCCTCCACAAGAGATATCTGAGGCTGACTTCAAGACTGCTGGCACTGAGAAGTATATTGTGTATGCCTACATCTTTGCCTTGGCAGCATATGATGTTGCTAAGCCTATCCATTATCTTGCAATCATTGCTGCTATTGCCTGTGCTGGGCTTTTACCTCAGGTATTTGCTGACAAGAACCAGCTAGCAAAACGGCCTAACTGTCCATTGGAATATGTCATGTTTACTCATGACCTTGATTGGGAGGCAAGAGAAAGTTGAAGCAGGGGTGTTAAAGATACCCAGATCTTCATAAGAATGGTGACACCTTACATCATATGCCTCTATGAAAATGACTCTCCTATCATCAAACATCAGAAAGAGAAGACAAAGGGTACTAGTAACAGGAAATGGGTCATCAAACATAGTATGTATCTTTATATTCTCATTCTCTATTTACTAAATTATGCTAATATAGTTGTTAATAAAGGTGCAAAGGGCATTACATCATTTTTACTATGGAGGCTTGGTGTGGCCAAAATTCTTACACACAGAGCATTCAATTCTGCACAGTGGAATATGGATGTTAGGCCTTTATCAGATGCTGAAATCACTGTTTTATATGAAAACATGATTTCACACATAAGAAAGGATGAGAAGTATGGCAGCTATGATGCAGTCCATTATATGATGGGCAGCAAAACAGCGGAACTGTTGGCAAAAAATGGCTTCATAAATCGGCAGCCAAATAACGAGAACATAGATCAATCAGAAATGAATTCAAGCAGAGCAGTCAAAGAAGTAGGGTCAAAGTGTACAGAGAGGGAATGGGAGGAATCAGTCACTTATATAAGTGCAGAGAAGGCTGCAATATCTGGACATAAAAGAAAATCATCTTGGTTCTAAATACTTGTTTATATCAGACAGAAGCTTTAAATCATAGAAATCCACAGACTTCTATATACTATAACAGGTTCTGGCTAATGTAAGGAAAGGTGAGTACAAGGTAAAGACATATATGTATGATGTCTAAACATACTTTCACTCAAACTGATGCTAATTTCTGAACTAGTTAATATATAAATTAGCTACTTTTCCTCAATTTTTATATCCAGAAATAGACATATGTATAAGATCATTCTATCATGCATTTTAGGACCCCTCTGAAATGTGTAATAGGACAATGGACTGTGTTCAATTTATAAATTCTGAAACAGATAATAATATATAGATCCCACCATAAAACACTTGAAAGTACTCTATTGCACATTTCATGAACTATTATAAATGCGCGATATCCATGATATAGGCCCTCTATATGTGGCCTAACCATAGCATAACCCTGACCTATTTACAAAAAACAGGTAGTATCTTTCCTGCCACAAAAACACATCAGCAGTGGCAGAGGTGAACCCAAGAGCAATAATCGCACTGAAATACTGAACAGGAAGCTTGGGGAGATGGAGCGCATTGTCCATCATTCAAATCGTCGTAAGTATGGCTGAATTCACGGGGCGCACAGAATCGTGTCATCCGAGTGGGAGATGGGGTTGTCCAGCCATACTCACGACCCACAAGGGCTGAGGGAGGTGATCAGCCTCCCTGGGCGGATGAGGAAACCCTACTTGAACCACCCGAGCCATCCTACGAGCCCAAGCACCAAGACGAGTAACACTGAACTCGAGGGGAGTGGAACATGCGGGTGAGCTTCAAATATTGCCACATCGAGGCGGATGCATAGAAAGTGTCTGATGGTGATAGAGACACCCAAGCCAGCGTGGAGTGCGTCAGGCGGCGATCATGACCAATCGAATAAAACAGATATGAGAGTACTTACCTGTGAGGGGGGTTCGAGATGAATCCTGCGAACCATCGCATCAGACAACCCAAAAATGACTGTCAATGCCAAGAAGGTGACTAGAATACGAGGAGACGAACCAGCTAAGTCGAGGGAACAGACAAGGAGGACATGCGGACAGGTGAGAAAAGTCTAGAAGCTGCGAGGACTGTCCGGAGCACCACTAAAGGGTGGGGACTGAGGCAAATGTGATGGGGAACGAGGCGGAAGGGATAGCGGAACAAGCGGTGCATACAGCAACTCAAAACGACTCGCTCACGGGAGAGGACACGAGTCAGTGAAATGATACGAACATATGATGAGCGTACCCACGACCTATCAAGGACGCGGTGACATCATACTCTAAGCATTCAGAATTCCAACATATCCAGACGCAGATGCAGACTCACGATGACATCACATAAACTAAAAAGGATGGTGCCAGGCTGCCGCCCCGCAGTCCATGCCGGTATCGGAGGTCGAGGGAGCTGTCGACAGCCTCGACGAGCCCGAGGCACACTTCGAGGCCCTTCACGCCGAGGTACTTCGCCTACTTGCCCCACAGCGGCCTCCACAGCCAATGCATCGCGCTCAAAAACACCATCACACTCACCTCTGCACCCTTGCGAGGCCCAGCAGGCACTCGTCTGCACGTCGAATGGGACTGCAGCATGACTAGAGGAATGGTTGAGCGTTGGACCCAAGGAAACACACTTCCTTCCCGATACCGAGCCGTACGAGTACCAGTTGGTGGATACGCCCACGCCTGCACGAGAGGGCGTCGAGTTCCTCCACACCATTGCCAGCGACACGCTCGCTGCCGCGCCTCAGCGGCTTATCCAGCTCGGAACGCTCCTTGGTTCCTCACCACTCCAACTCCAAAAAGCCGAGAACTGGCAGGTACGGAAAGAGGTGAGACGCCGTATGGTGTTTGCAAATGCGGCGCTAACACTCACTCCCGAGAGGATCAGGAAGGCACTCGGTACTTGGGAGAATATATGTGGATGCGCGTGAGCGTGTATGTAAGGGGTGGTCGATTTCAAGAGGAGGCACGTGTGAACGTGAGGCTCATTTGGTGGAAGCCGATGCATGATGTTCCAGGACCGGACACGCAGGCGACATTGGGGCTTGAAAGGAATGTTTTGACAGGGATGGAAGAGGCGATGGCGACAAATGGCGATGGTGAGGACAACGGGGCAGGTGTGAGTGACGTGCCAGAGTCACTCGAGATACTGTCAGACATACCCAATCTGCGAGTGCCTCATCCCCTACTTCCTCTCTTCCTGCCACTTTCTCTCTGAAGTCGTCCTGCCACAACCAAATGCACACAGCGCCAAGCCTCCGCCACCTCAACGCACCCCTGTTCATCGTGACGGACGAACCAGTTTGCCTAGATGATCTGTTGTTACTCAGGCCGCTACTACGCGTATTCTCATACACGTTCACTCTGGCGTCGTTCGTCGCAGAGACGGCTCATCTCGATTGGCCTCGGAACAGGTATGACGGGGTGGGTTTGAGGGAGCATCTAGCCCCGGTCGTGGATGCATTGGTGATGGGAGGGGCGTGAGCCATGGCAGGGATGGCAGGGAGCACGGCGTGCTGTGGAGGGTGTCGCATGGTTGGGGACCGTGCAAGGACCCTTGTTAGTAGGCATCATGTACTGTCCAGAAAGTAAACACAACTACCTGGAGATCTGCCATGTCGCAGGTGCCACGCGTGTCGCCTATCAGCCACCATAGTCGCTGAACGACACCGGCGGTCTGAGTGACGATTCAAATGAGGGGTATCGACGGCTTGCCTCATAGATGGGCTGATCACCGGTGCCATCGTCGGTCGGCATCTCCCGTGTCCACCATGCGGTCTGGAGTAGTTTCAGAGAGCGGCCTTTGACTCTTCTGAATCGGTGTCCATCGAGCCACCACTCCGAATGGGCTAACAAGCCTCAAGGACGATGTTCCCACCCCGCTCCTCACCCAGTGTACCCCCTGCAATGCAAGTATTCGAGCCATCGGCGAAATCCGTGTTGAGCTACCAACTCCTATAACCTATTCGCCTACTCTGCCCTCTTCTCCCTCGCCTCCACTATGCTCCTGGCTAGCGGAGATGACACGAGCCTCCTATTTTGACTCTTCCAACCCAGTACATGGTCAACGCTTTGCTAACGTGGCTCGCTGGCGTCCTACCCATTACACTGGTTCGAAAAGTCTTTTCGACGCGTAGCTCACCATCGTGGCCGACTGCGTCTGCTTACCTCCGCTTTTAGCTATTCCCGAGCCCACTACTTCTCCGTTGAAAACGATGGCGACTGCGCTCACGAAGACAAAAACACGTCGATGGGTAGCAGTTTCCACTATGTGCTCACTTTTGCTCTCCTCACTCGAGCTTATTCGTGCGTGGTCTCGACGCGAAGATAATCATCTCAACATTTTCATAAAGTCGAGGTACGTGTTATCTCAACGCTCAGACGCCTGGCTCGTAATTCTGTTGCATAGGAAACATCCTTATTATATCAACAGCCGATTCATTTTTCTTGTGTTGGCGCAAGTATGGTTGTCGATCAGCTTTGCACTTCGGAATATCATGCTCGAGCGCTTCGGCTTTCGCTGGACGAAAGTACCACCTTCATCGAATGCGGTAGGTCTCCTTCGCCTGAATTATTGTCGATGCCTCTCAACACGGGATACGCAGCCTTTTGTTCCGAGAAACCTCGTTATGCTTCTACTCACTTGCACGCTCTTCACGTGTTTGTCATTCATAACTTACAATCTTGCGTTCGGGGTGGTACGGTTGGCCCTCTTTCCGATCCTTCTCAGAATGCCCCTTGTCCAATTCGTTTTCAAGCCATTCGTCGGCCACTTTATAAGAGGTTCTTGGATGTTGACCTTGCCGCTGCGGCGCTTCTCCCTCGAATTCCCCAGGTACGCTGTCATCTTCCATGCCATTTCATGTGCCAAAGGCTGCGCTAGCCCATCAAAATCGCCCCCACCATCGCAGACCTCAACACGACGCTCGTTTCTGGCATCACGTCTACCAGTCCATTGTACCTCCACTTTCCTTAGAGTTGCGTGACGTTGCAATCGCCCAAAGTGCTGCCAGTGGTTCTCATCGAACAGCTCTGTTCGCTGACCAAAAATTTAGCCCGAGTCTGTGGAGCGTTCTGGCGCGCGAGTCACTATTGTGCCTAGGCCACAAATATCAGACGTTCCTTCGTAGAGGCGTACCTGCCTCTGTCGACCCACTCGCGCCCAGCGCTCCTCCGAAAACTTTGCAACCACTGTCGACGCCGCTACTACAAAAGCCGATCTTGAAAGCCCTACAGCGGTCCCCCACATCAAAGGCGCTGGATACATTTGCGTCCGATTCAGACCTTTCCAAGGCTGTTGATGCAGTGACTTCCGAGGTGGGCACGCGAATCATGGAAGCACCGGTTCCCGAACCCTTTTGCTCTGCATCCTCACTCCTGCTGCCTCAATGGCGCTCATCTGCTCATAGCGTAAAGCGAATGATTTCAGATTTATCCACCTGTCTTCGTTGTCGCGTTCGTCTTCCCCTCGAAATGGATAGCAGTCGTTCTAATAACGATCTTACAACCAGGGGTACCAATACTTGACTTCATTGCACGCAGGCTATGCGGTGAGGCTGCCGAGCTACTGAATCCCTTAACTGACGCTATGGCTCAGTACCCACAACTTATATTTCAAGATATGGCGGAGGATGTAGACACCGACTTCTTCGTAGCCTGCATGTCTCGATCGGGACACAAGATGACCCTTGTCCGCCCCCCGCAACGTGTTGGTGAGCAGCTTGGATCCCGCCTGCGCATTGCTTGGCCGTTTGAAGTAACCACGCAGAGCGTGAGTGAAGAGGAGATCTACAGCATCGAGCTGAAGCGTAATGCACTTGGAGGTTGTATCATCTTAAAAAAATTGTCTCTTGGAGATCTCTCATCATTCGCCCAATAGCACCGGAACTGGACAAAGATGTCTTTGCTTCTCACACACTACAGGAAATAGGCTTACTCGGATACAAACTCGAAGCAATGGCATTGCTCCCCGGTACAGGGTTCTTAGGGTTTGGCAGGAGGAGAGAAGTAGGGGTCAGGTGAATTGTAGATTCTTGCGTAGGTTTTGTACCGTGATGATGAATTATGTGGCATTACTGACATGATCGTTGCATGGCCAGTGGCGACAGCCCGGGAGTCCAAGAGCTCAAAGGATGTGAAGAAGGACGGTCGTCCATTGGCGACCTCACATGGGAGTGCAACCTCTGGTGCCGTTGTCAATGCTCGTGCTGGCCTCTCTGACCCCGTAATATCTTTGTTTGACGTACATTCTCATCTCAGTAGACATCCTGTAGGCCCACAGGTTCACATGCTTTTGATTTAGAGTAACTCCATACATTGAATCGAATCGATGCGTCACTGAAGGAAATAAAAAATGTCGCGGAACAAAACACTCACAGGCTCGCTGCATAGTAGAATGCTGGACCACGAGCCTCTCAGAATCAGGAGTATTAATGGTCGAAACTTCCAGATGGGACGATGATGTGTAAAATCAGATCATGAAAGGTAGGGCCAATGCGTTATCTGTCACGTCTAGCCTTCCGGCCTCTGGCTATGCAGTGCCCAAATCGACCCATCCACGCTCTGCTAGGGCGAACTCGGACGTCATGCCTGAAGGAACTGCCGATGAGCTATGAGAGGCCCTTGCCCAACAACGCAGAAAGAATGCTCAGCTTCAAGAGTATATCGTCACCATCACCAAGCGTTATGAGGATGATCATACAGCGATGAGGATGATTGAAAAGCTTGAGCGTGACATTCGAAGGAAGACAAGAGAGATCGAGGGGCTCCGCTGGCTCGTCATACATAATGGTGCTGTTAGTAACATTGACGCTGCCGCTAACCTTGCACGTTCTTCACTTAGTACTCAGGACAGCCATGCATCTGATGCCATTCGGGGACCATTGTCGAACCCAATGGCACCTCCCCAACATAGCGGATCCAGGCTCCACCAAACAACGTCTGAGCAGCAAGGTACGAACACCACTGTAGCGGCGGGGACCTCTACTTCAGATATCCGCTCAGATACATCAAATACCGTGGCGTCACTTTCAATCCATTCAACTTCAGAGACCACTCTGTCGACAGCGCCATCCCTATCAATAATCCCTGAGCGGATAGATGGGATCTCGTGCACGGACCAGCAGAAGTTAAAAGAAGAAAGGCGGGCTTCTGAAGCTCTTCGTCGTATTTCGGCCGTATCAAACTTAGTATTGGGGGCTAATCCATTCATTCAGTCCTCACCGGTCACGCCTGCCACCGCGGCTGCTTTGACACTTGGCACAGCCACCCGCATAGCTGTGTCAAAATTTCGAGATGAGTGCCACTCACTTTTTGCTTTCATGCTTGTCTCTGTCTGTCTGTCCAGTCTCGGACACCGCCTTTCCGCGCAAGAGGACGCTCGAACACGTGTTGCACGTAGTTAGGTCACAACCGCGGTTGAGCAAGGACACATCCTCGCTCCTCATCGATCTGGGCGAGGCAATCCAAGCGAATGCGACACGAGAAGAGGTCACGGTGTTGATCGAAGGGACACTTCTCCAAGAGACGCGTGTGCGGAGTGCGTGTTTGCAGGCGCTCCAGGTAAGAGGAGGGGGGCTCGGCCGGGGATGTTGCTTTTCTTCTGACGAAACGTAACAGCCATTTGATTTGACTGAGTCGGATTGATCATCTTAGCTGTGGGTTGTGTGTCACAATGAGGACGCACGCGGTTGGCGAGTGGGAGGATAATGAGTTGGACGTGGTCGAGGGGTTCCTTGAGGATATGCTTGATTTCTTGGGTGAGTCGTGTCGTGTTCCAAGGGATGGTGGTTAATTTTTCTTTTCTTTTCTATGGACATGCCGTCGCTCGTGATTGGTTGGGAATGATTTGATTAGGCCACGAAAACGCCTATGTGAGGACGAGCACGCCGTCCGCGATTGCAGATGTGGTTGAGCATCACCCGCAGACATGCGGCAGGACGATCGATGCGCTGCAAGTATTGTATCGGGAAAAGGTGAGGCGACGTAGTCGCGTCATGATACCCCCTGTTCATTCCATTTATTTATCGTCATCCTATCAGGCCAAGATTCTCGCGCCTGAATTTGATGAATATGTGGGTCTTCTCTGTTTACTACCTGCGGGCTATAACAAGGATAATAAAAAAGCCAAACACGCAGGGAATGGTCATTGCACACAGCTTGGATCACGCGGATCCGTGGCCCACACGCGTTGGCGTTCACAAGCCTGGTGCCGCTGTTCCCCGAGGCGCAAGTCAAGCCGTTGTTCCAGTGTCTCATCCGGGACGGGGCGCTGGGCGACCGGTCACCGGACCTCCGACGAGAGATGCTGCAAGCCAGTGCAGTCGTCATCGATCACCATGGTGCGACCCAGCTTGCTGGACTGCTCTCCGAGTTCGAGACACTTCGCTGGGCAGAGTCTAGAAAATGAGACAGGCGACCAGATCAAGGAGGCCGTCATCGTCCTGTTCGATTGTGCAGCGCGACATCTGGCTGCATATGATTCACGCATCCCGGGTATCGTGGACCACTTAGTAGAAGCACTTCAGACGTCGGCGGAGCAGGTGCAAATGGCCGTCTCGGATTGTCTCGTCCTGCTCTTGACGCTGATGGGCAGGGATCAGAGCAGGCAGTTGATCGATGCATTGTTCAAAATGCTGTTTGATGTGCCCACGTATGCTGTACGGCGGGGTGCGGTATATGGTTTGGTAGGTGCGATCAAGGGGCTTGGGACAAGCGCGATGAAGCAGCACGATGTGATTGAGCGACTCCATGTTGCCACCGAGGTGAAGAAACGATTCGAACTGCGTCAAGAAGCCATGTTGCGCTTGAGGCGCTGTCGTCAACGCTCGGACGACTGTTTGAGCCATATATCAATTCATTCTGCCTATGCTGCTGATGGCGTTTGGAGATGGCACCGCAGACGTGCGCGAGGCAGCACAAGACGTCGCGCATGTGATCATGGGGAATATGTCTGATTATGGTATCAAGCTTATCTTACCCTCGCTGCTCTCTGGACTGGGCGAGAAACAGTGGCGGTCCAAGAGGGGCTCGATTAAACTGCTGGGCATGATGGTCTGCTGCTCGCCATGCCAACTCTCGCTCTCGCTCCCGATCATGATACCACGACTGACAGACATGCCCACGGACACGCACGCGCAGGTCAAGGCGTCCACCAAGGAGAGTTTAAAACAGTTTGGAGAAGTGATTAATTCTGGCGATTCAAGTGTTAGTACCGACGTTACTCAGGCGCTCGTGGATCTGGCCAAGATGACGAATGCGTTGTCGGCGTTGCTCAGGACGTCGTTTATGCATTACATTGATCATTCGTCGCTCGCTGTCGTACGTCTTTATTTTCTGTTTCAAGGATGACTGCGAGTGACGTTTGGCGTTTACAGGCCATTCCGATCATTGAACGACGATTGAGGGAAGTGGCGCAGAGGGAAAGAAGAAAGCGGCCCACATTGTAGGCAACCTAGCGTCACTGACGGATTTAAAGGATTTTGTACCGTACCTGTCGAGTTTACTGCCCTTGGTTCACGCCGTGCTCGTCGACCCAGTTCCAGAAGCACGTGCGACTGCCGCCAAGACTCTGCGCGCTCGTCGAGCAACTCGGGGAGGTCCACTTCCCAGATCTTGTACCTGGCCTGCTGAGGACGCTCAAGACCAAGACATCCGGTGTCGATCGGCAGGGGGCCACACAAGGACTGAGTGAGGTCCTTTCCGGACTCGGCATGGACCGCCTCGAAGGACTCTTGCCAGACATCATCGTTAACGCGCAGTCACCACGGAGCACTGCACAAAGGCTCCATGTCGCTCCTCGTCTACTTACCTGCGACGTTTGGGAACTGGTTCCAATCACACTTGTCCAAGATTATCGCCCCAATTCTGAGCGGCTTGTCTGATATGGAGGAGCGCGTGAGGGAGGCAGCAATGCGGGCAGGGAGGATGATCGTGACGAATTATTCGGGCAAGGCCATCGATTTGTTGTTGCCCGAATTGAAACAAGGGACGTTTGATCCTGGGTGGCGCATCAGAGTGGGTTTTCTTTTTTTTTCCCAATGTCGTTCCTTCCTGTCTCACGCGTGCGCTGTTGTGCCAGAAATGAGATTGGAATAAATGCACATGCAGAATCAGCAGTAAAATTAGTTGTCAGATAGATAATCATTGTGCAAGCAGATAGGGCATTCCTGGCCTAGCCAGCATGGGTTCCACTCTCCAGCAATGCTGGCATCCTCATCACCATTATTTGACTCTAGCTCAGCTGCAGCCTCTTCATGTGTAAGAATTCTTTCCCGATATTGGTTCCAGATAGTTGGAAGTCTGTTGGATGTCACAATTGCGAGCCCACTCTGCGAAAAATAGGGATCATGTCCTGCAATGGTCCTATCCTGGAGGCTTGTCCCATGTACATTTTGGGGTGGCCAGATCACCATTGTGTTGGGAGCAGGCTCAACACAGATTCCATATGAGGCATTATAGAATTGTCCTCCTTTCAAGGAAGAGCCGATCCGACTTGTTGTCCACAATGCTGCAAAAGTATGAGGCTGGTATTCAAGATGCCCAGCTCTGCCCAGAAGCTTGGTGAATTTCACCTAGCCCAGATAAAAGGTAGGAACTTACCGGCTGTAATTTACTGCAAATACACCCTGGGGTGGTGGAAGAGGAGCAGTTGGAAATGTAAATGTGTTACCAGATCCATCGCAGATTGTGTATGAACCCCAGGTAGAGATGGTTGGGTTGCTAGGATCCCCCCCCATCCGGACAATGCCTGTCTTCTGGAAAAATTCCTTGAAATCCTCAAGCACATCAGTTGGGCTAGTACTCTGAAGCATGTTCCAAAATAAGGCAAAGGCAGCACTTGAATCTGCATTTAGCTGATCCACCACCAGTCCAGGAGTTTTCTTTGCCAGAAGATTCCGAGCCCAGTCAAATTTTGGTGCGCTGAGAGAGCCTGCGCAGTAGCCAATAAGGGTAAGCTTGCCAGGGTCTTCCAGCTACCAGTGAAATATAAGCTTGGGCAGCAAAGAAAAGGTAAAGAAATCCAGACCCTGACACTCCGCTTGTGCTGAACAACTTCGCGAACCTTTCCGTCTACCCACCCAAGGACACCCTCATCCCAGCAAAATTTCCTAATAACCATGAGAACCAACTCTCCAGTGTTGCTGTCGCGAACAATTGCATCAGAGTTGCTCAAAATCGTGAGGTGAAGAAGGCTTGGATTAACCATGAAGAGAGGGTGCTGCTTTTTTCGACTGTCAGCCTGCTTGCCTTGGGTTAGATCTGCTTCCCATCTTTTCCAGATTTTTTTGTTTTCGCACCACCAGGCTCCTTTTGGTGGATATGGCTGATCAAGTTTCTTGAGAGTCCAAGTAGGAATTCCAGCAATAAACTCTAGCCGGGCCTTGTCCCCAGCATTAAGGCGAAGCCGATCCACAAGAAACTTCTTCTGCATCCTTTTCTGCAATTTTGCTGCTGTGTATGCCTTCCAGGCAGCAAACAGTGGTTGGAGCTGGAGATTGGCAGGATCCTTGTTATGCCACCCAGAGACCCATTTGATAAATTCAGAGAAAATATCTGTTTTAGAACCCTGGGCAGAGTGAGAGGACCCGAAGGAGGCTGCAAGCTCAGAGGTTACGACATCACGAAAGTATGGTTGGTCACCCTGGGTTAGTGCTGAAATAATGATCTCATTCCCAGCAGCAGCAAACGCAATTTTAGAGAATTCCTTCTTATTGAGGTGCGGCACCATTGGGGTGTGCGATGGGTGGGGGCAGGCAACTAGGGGTTTTTGACTTGGGTCGAGTCGCGGCGAGCACATTTGCCAGCGCTGCGGCTGCTTACCCACGCATCTTCCTCTTGTGAATATTCGCCAAACCTGCTGCAGTCATCATCTCTGTGTTTATACCAGTCATGCTCCTCATTTCTGCAATATCGACCTTTGTTAGCAGTTTTATGTGGGAAGATGACCAGGAGCGAGCATAGGGTGAGACTGCTGGGTGAGTCACGCCTGGCGGCCATGCCGGCCAGTTTCTTTGTCACTAACTTGAAACATAGACTGCACTTGTTTTCTGCTATTCCCCTTGTGTTATCGATACTAACTGCTCATATCCAATTGACCTCCCTCACAAGATTCACTCTGTATTGTCCATCCTTGACCTTGCGCTGCGGCTTCTGATGTCTAATCCTTTAGTTCTGGCACATTCTCCTGCAATCCTTCTTCGTCTCAATCCCTTTCATCACCAGTGGGTATGTGGATAAGCAACCAATGTTGACAGCACTTGTCCTACTTTCCAGGCGCAGTATGCGATGGCTTGTCATATCCTGGTTGTGCGGCTTGGTACATCACACCCAGAATGTGGACGCGGCAGCGTTCCGGGACGTGCGGCCCCTGGAATATTTTACTGGCTGGCTCAACCCCAGTTGATCATCATAGGTGACAAAACCCGGTTACATTGGCTTTCCTCTGCTGCCGCATTTCAAATGACTAGATCAACTCTTCGCACTGACCACGGTCGTTACCCTATGGTCAACGAGTTGAAGACTCAGCGCACGGCAGCATTCGAGATTCGGGTGCCAAACCAACTGACTTGCTTCATTCTGCCCCGGAGGCGGCAGCGAGGGTAGGTCGGACTGGAGACCCGACCCAGCATGTGTTGAGTCGTTTGCCAGACTTTCTGCCGTTCATTCGCTTGCTCACAATAATCATCATTCATATCTGCCGCTCGTCTCAAATATGCTGGCAATCTTTGGCGATAGGGCGGTGCACCCCACACTTGGAGGTGCGCCAGGTGCTGCGCTACATTTAACTCGTCGTTCAACGTCACTTACGACTGTTTTCCCATGACCTGCACACCTCACTAGATCTGCATATAGGCACACGAATCCACATGAGAGGACGAGTAGACTGCAAACACAAACCCTTGACTCATTAGCTGGGCATACGGTATAACATGGTGCGCCCCGTCGTCCATTCCGCATACAACTGATGCATATCAATTGTATGGATGTTGTTTCTCAACTCGGTCAGCGGCGTCTCCCTCCGACCCTGGACTACAATTGGATAATCCCGTCCCAACGCGTTTGCTCTGCGCGTGCAGTATTCTTGTAGCTCAGTTGTGCCACGCAACGACTCGTCAAACAGGGGGAACTGGTCAGGAATACATCAGGTAGGTGATCCTCCGTCCTTCGTTGTCCGCTGACTGAATCTCTGGCTCATCCGGTAATGATGCCGGCCCGCGATAGATTTCAAGACCAGACACTCGGAGCTTGCTTCTGGCGCAGGAAAAGGGTTCGTGAGCGCAAGGACGATGCCAGCAGGTCTCCATTGATTGGCAGAAAGCAATGGCGGGGAATGCCGCGGCATAAATTCGACTGCGTACGATCGGGACAAAGAAGAGAGGTTGTGCAAGGGGCGGACGCGATTCCATCACCATCAAGGATCCTGGCTAAGATCGTTCGATAAGGCTATTACGGCATGAATCGGAAAACTGGATGCCCGAGATGGAGCAGTTGCAGAAACCTGAGGCAGTCAGATCACTGATTATTCCAGGTGCTTTCTTGCGCACCATTGCGCCTACCTCGCCTGTTTGTACAATATACCGCCATGGAGGATAGGGCATTTTGCATGATACCATGTCCTCTTTCAAGTGTCTGACTTATCTCGGAAGCTCAGTTGATTCTCTTTCGACCATTTTTGCACGTGTGAGTTACTGTCCTGCCTGCCATTCCCCGCGGACCACTAGGGACCACTGGGACAAATCCATTCCATCGACAATGGCAGGTTGGAAACCTAGTGAGAATAAGCAGCCCAATAATACACGCTTGATGGTATCTTCCTTGACACGCTTGGCGAGTTCCTCTTTCCAGAACTTCGCTGTTCTGCTCGAATTTGGGTCAGTGTCAACAGCAAGGTGCTACTATGGCGGGTGAAGATCCTGCAGACCTTCAGTCCGTAGTTGTCTAACAATAGATTATCCTTTACCTCGCCAGCCTCTCGGACAACCCTGCAAGACCACAAGAGAAGACTTTGTAACCAAACACTAAGCAGCAGCGCAAAAACCACCCATCGAGGTAAAAAAAAAATCGCAGTAGAAAAATGTAAACAAACATGAGACTACGATCACATCAGCTCCCCAAACACATTCCGCTCCGGTGAATTCAACACGACCGCCCCATCGGGAACAGGCACATCCTTGTCGTCATCGTCGTCCATGTCCATGCTCGTATCAATCCATGTGTCTCCGTCCGTACTCTGCCCCGAATGGCGCACCGGCTCGAACGCAGTGAGCGGCCGCCGAAAGATGCCTCGTGATCGGCTCTTGGTATGGGCATGGGCGGGAGACCAAGTAGGGGAGATGCTAAACATGTCTCTCACCTCGTCCTCCTCGTCCCTGCGCGCCGCAGACGACCGTTTCCCGTGCCCACTACGCGCCGCTCACGAAACACTTTGATCTCATGCAAGTGTGCCATTCGCGCCCAGCGTTTCGCAGATCGTACGTGAGGCTGGCCCGATGCCGAAGACGAGTATGGCTGCGCGGTATGCGCTGTGCGAGAAAGTGCTTGCGGTTCGATCAACGCCAGCAGATGGGATTTCGTAGGTGTATGGAGGGCTGGCGAGGTATGCGCGCACTTGTGCGACCCCGCCACCGCCGACCTAGAAGCTCTCGCGGCATGTTGATGATTCTGAGCAATCCCATGCAAGTCTGGATTGGAATCTGGTCTACTCCCAGGATCAAGGAACAGTGAGCGATTGTCTCTGGCGCTGTGTCAGTGAACAGCCCCCCAGGTAGGAGATAACAATCACCGATAGCCTGTTCAGTTTCAGCTCTCACTCTGGTCAGTCGGGCTCCGACTCCGCCGCCTGGACGGGATCCAACCATCTGCACTGCTCACAAAGCTGAGCGTGCGAAGACCCGGCACGTGTGTCGAGGGATGAGCCGTTGGAAGGTGTTGTCCAGAGGCAGCACCGCATGCGAGACCCATAAATACAAGCACAGCCAGCAGCAGGCATAACTGGGCAATACCAAGTCGCTTCTCAAGTACAACCTGCGCTGTTTTAGTGGTACAACAGCTCAGCAGAGACACCGTGCTCACCTCCTCTGAGAGATAGTTGATGCGAGAGAGGAGTTCACCACGCTCGAGTTCCAGTCGCAGCCTTTGTCATTCCCACCCATGAACCGCGCGTTGATGCATTTGTGCCTGCATCCGACTCTGCACGAAGTGTGATAGTCCCGCGAGCATACCGATTGGTCGACAAAATCAGGACACCCACAATACTCTCGAGTCTCCCGACCTCATCGAGTTTTCTCAACACCTCCCGCACACCGGCAGTTTGTTCCTCCGCATACCGCGCGTGCAAGGTATGATTTGCCTCGAGGGTGGCCAAACGATTCATGATCGTTCAATAAATAGATTCCCCACTCCACTGCGAGGAAGATTGTGCGTGACCGGAGGCCTGCGGAGGTGCAGAGGGGCTACTTGACTGCAATGAAACCGCGGTGGATGCCCGTATTTCAGATTCGTGAGAATGCGGGTGAGAATACTCGGCCAGGGGTGGGGTGGGCGGAGCAGCAGAGGTAGGCGAGGATATGGATAAGAGCGATGAGATTGCCTCTGCCACAGAGGAGGAAAACTCAGAATGTGCAGATGGCGCACTAGGAGGGGGAGGTGCCTCGCGCGTTCGTGGAGTCACCAATTCGGCGGGTGGTCGCGGCAAAGTGGCATTTGGAGGGGTCTCGGCGGGCCCGGGCTGGGTCATGGAACCATCTGCGCCACTATTGGATGCCAACCGGGGACTGGCAGCGTTACTCGTTGCTAGGTGCTCCCCGAGCGACGGCCGTTGGGCGGCGAAATCCCTCAGTCGCGCACGGCTCTCGGCTTGCCACATTTCCACTCCTCGAGATGAGTGAGCCCCGAAGGAGGGAGACGGGACAGTAATACTCATGCCTGCAACGTGAATGAAAGTCAATTTGAATACACCGGTAAAAATCGCAGTGACATCGGCGGGTGGAAATACTGCGGGTCGTCAGACCAAATGAAATACCTGGAACTGAAAATCGCACCTGGACGCCTCTGATGTTCTTTGCACGATAAGTCCCAACGTATGTCCACTCCTCGTCCATACCCGTATACGTTTTTGCAACGCTCACGGAGAAGCCATTGAATCTATTTTTGATCGGCACAATATTCAAGTCCCTAGGGGATGCACCGGATGGGTCGTCGGATTGTTGCTCGAGCGAGACAAGGGCCGCAGCCCGTTTGGCCTGCAAATCCAAACCTGCATTTTCTGTCTCGATAGGGAGAGACCTGGCAGATCTGTTCTCGATCAGCATGCTGTCCAAGTCTCCAAGGGATACGCCGGCTGACATGTTAGGTTCCTCGGAACGCTGAGCAGGCTGTGGAGATGAGGCCTTGCTACCGAAGGGGGATCCGATGCGTCTGAGTTGATTTTTTTTACAAAAGCCTTCATTTCTGCAATGGTTAAGAAAGCCAGAAGGTGAGTGAAGTACGACTGATGGCTGAGGAGATCGTAGTTCCGAACGACGGATAGCGTGGGGTTTACAGTTGACCATGGAAATTGCCGCGCCAGTGCGGTAAGTGCCACGAGTTTCCTAATCGAGTACATGCGGCCCCTGTTCTCAAGCCAATATCCATGAACCAGAGAGGTAGTGCCCACTACCCGCTCCACGATGCAAAGCGATCGTAAAAAGCACTTCCACACTATACAGGAGTGGGGGATACCTCTGGATTTTCATCTCGAATCCGAGCTGCTGCAGACGGTGTAAAGAGCCAGATGAACGGGGGGCAGTGGATATTGATATTGCATTAGGTCCTCGTTATTTTTTTCTGTAATGATATTTCAGCTGAGTGTAATGACATTATTGACTGACTTAGATGTAGACTCAGGATAACCAGGCTGACGACTGGTGGAGCGCCCTTGCCTGAGGCCGCCAGCGCTCGACTTAGCTGAAGATTCTTGTGCAGATACAGTGCAATTAATGCAAGAATGCTAATTCACAACTTTCTTAGGCTCAGGATACTAAACTGTGTTACCATCCGAGCCTTCAAATCTGTTTTCGCTTCATTATTCACGTATAAGCGACATGAGCTCGACCACTAGTCTCTTGGTAGGGACGTTCGCTTATGTTCTCATTCACCGATATCTCTTTAGCCCTGTAATTTGCATTTCTGCAGCATTTCTTGCCAGGTATCAACATAGGATTGATATGTACAAGAGATACGCTTGTTTAGAGTCTTTTGTGGGGCCTTCTCCCCTTGGCACTACCCCTCGAGCTATTTTCCTGCCACAAAAATACATCAACGATGGCAGAGGCGAACCCAAGGGCAATAACTGCAATAAAATACCAAACAGGAAGTTTGAGGAGATGGAGCACACTGTCCACCATTAAAATCGCCGTGAGTATGGCCGAACTCATGGGGCACAGAATCGTGCCGTCCGAGTGGGAGATGAGGCCGTCCAGCTACAATTGCAACCCACAAGAGCCAAGTAATCAGCCTCCCTCAGCAGATGATGAAACCCTATTTGAACCATCCGAACCATCCTATGAACCCACGCACCAAGACTAGTAACATTGAACTCGAGGGGAGTGGAACATGCGGGTGAGCTTCAAATGTCACGCCTAGCCGCATTGAGACAGACGCATAGAAAGTGTCTGGTGGTGATAAAGGTGTCCAAGCCAGCGTGGAATGCGTCAGGCGGCGATCATGACTATTCGAATAATGCAGAGATGAGTATACTTACCTGAGAGGATTCGAAATGAATTCTGCGAACCATCGCGTCGGACAACCCAAAAATGACCATCAGAGCCAAGAAGGCGACTGGTGTCGATACGAGGAGATGAACCAGCTAAGCCGAGGGAGCAGACAAGGAGGAAATACGGACAAGCGAGAAGTGCGAGGACTGTCCGGAGCACCGGGAAACGGGGTGAATGTGATGGGGAACGAGGCGAAAAGGATAGCGGAACAAGCGACGCAAACAGCAACTCAAAACGAATCGCTCACTGGAGAGGAAGCGCGTCCGTGAAATGATACGAGCGTATGATGAGTAGCATGCGACGCTCGAAGCAATCCAACACAAACGCAGACTCATGCTGACATCCATTGTCACTCGTACGTGTGCCTCCACTGCAGCCATGCCCCACACTGCTGCCGGCATTATCGCCATACTCGTCTGTGCGTGCTCTTCCTCGCTCTCACTGATCCACTCCCATCTATGTAGTCAACAGCGTCCCAGCGTACCACGTCAGAGAAGCCATGACCCACCTTTGACAGCTCTGCACGTGTCATATCAGGACCTGAATGTGGTAAACCAACTCGATATTACCCTCAACAGCCTCGAGGCTCTTCGCGCCAACCTCACCACCCTACTTTGCCCACAGTGGCTTCCACAACCAACGCATCGGGCTCGAAGCGCCATCACATTCGCCTGTTTCCCCAACCGCACCCTCGTCCCATCCGCCCGCCTCGGCCTGACACCAAGCCATACAAGTCAGTTTGTGGATACATCTGCGCCTGCGCGGGAGAGCATCAAGTTCCTCCACACCATCCCCATCGACATGCTTGCTGCCACGCCCCAGTGGCTTATCCAGTTCAGAACGCTCTATGGTTCCTCACGACTCCGACTCCGAAAAGCTGGGAACTGGCAGGTACGGGAAGAGGTGAGACAACACATGGTGCTTGCAAATACAGCATTAATGCTCACTTCTGAGAGGATCAGGAAGGCACTTGGTGGAACGTATGTGGATACGCGTGTGCGCGTAGGTAACGATCGATATCAAGAGGGGGCACGTGCGAACATGGGGCTCGTTTGGTGGAAGCTGGTGCATGACATCCTAGGGCTGGGCATAGACGTGACATCGGGGCTTGAAAGGAGTGTTGGGAGAGATGATCGCGACAAATGGCGAGGACAAGCACGACGGGGTAGACGTAAGTGACGTGCTAGAGCCACTCGAGATATCGTCAGACATACTCAGTCTGTGAGTGCCTCATCCCCCGCTTCCTCCTCTTCCTGCCATTTTTTCTCAGAAGCCGTCTTGCTGCAACCGAATCCACGCAGCGCCGAGCCTCCGCCATCTCAACGTGCCCCTGTTGATCGCGGCGGATGCACCAGCTAGCCTAGATGATCAGCTACTCGGGCCGCTGCTGCGCGCATTTTCATGCACATTTACTGACGTCGTTTGGCGCAGAGACGGCCTATCTCGATCGCTTCGGAACGGGTATGGCAGGGTGCGTTTGGGGGTGTACCTAGCCCCGATTGTGGATGTGTTGGTGTTGGGCGGGGCGGGGCCGTGAGAGCACGTTCAGTCAGTACACAGAGGACGCGCCGTGGAATGCGCCGCATGATTGGGATGTGATTTTACTTTTTGCGGTACACATATCAGCAACTTGACTCTCACAGGGAGGTGCTTTCCCTTTCGTCTACTTATTGGCAACCATCCGCCCCTTCTCTGACGAGGTTGAGGAGCACCTCGGTCAAGTTTTCATGTACAAGCACCACTACATGCAATTCGATTCCACAATCCCGTCATCAAAAATCAGGCTGTGAACTGACTGGGTGATCCACAAGCTATGTGCAGTCTAGGGACTCGTGAACAGCGGTGTCCTGCACCTGCGTCGGATATATGATGTCTAGCTCTTCCGGCGGGCGACTGAAGGTCATCCAAGCCCACCATCGACTCCGCCATCGTTGACCACCTCCCACCCTTCCTCTGCAATTCGCTCTGGTCGCCTCCACGTCGGAGACCTCACGCCTGACGCAGACTCGCGGTCGCCCCCTCCCCCTGCCGCGGTGTCCTGCACCACGCCCGCTCCCAACCCCACTACAGCAGCACGCCGCCTCCGCACTGGACTCGCTGTCGTCGCCTGAAGGACCTGCGCAAAATCAAGTGGAAACGTACTGGGCGTCGGAGGTGGTAAACTAGGTGTCGTTTCGTGAGAACGGCTGATATGAATCCATAACACAAACGTGAAACGAGGGTGAAAAACCAATGAAGGAACGAAGGGTTGACACACCGTCCCAACTCGCCGCTACAACGCACAGCCCATAGGTTTCCGAGCGCATCGCCCGCTTGTGAGAGAGGTATCTCGACACTTTGGGTATGAGCAAGGTAGCACACGTTGTATAACAACATTGCGAATGCTGCCGCAAAGGACGCTTTAGGTTCTATTGGCGGTACGAGGGTGGTCAAGGACGCTATTGCTGATTCTTCCAGCGCAGGTGTCGGCAGAGGAGTTTGTGGGGACGCGGGTGGCAGGGGTGATGAGGAGGCAGTGAGATGCAATGGGTGTTTCGTCGTCCATCTGGATACCCAATCACACAAAGACCATGTATGCTTCTCGCATGCGGGATGAGGGAATAGAAAAGGACGTACTTGGCCCAGCTGCCAGACTCCCAGCCCTTGCCAGCTCCGATCCACGGGTGTCCGACCCCAAGCTTCTTCCCGCTCCATTCTGCCTCGAAAGGAAGCCTTACACCCAGATAAAATGTAAGTAGCCCGAGGAAATGGATGGCATGCGTGATAACAGCATTGATATGGTCTGGGGGATAGCCTGCACCATGAGCATAAGGGCGATGGTCGCAGTGCGCATAGCAAGATATCTAAGTAGAAAGCACGTACGCCGGATATCCCCTGGAACGGGTGGGATCAAATCACCAATAGTCCATTCCCCTTTCGTCCCAGCCTTCCCCCCAATCGGGGGTCGTCTGCCTACCTCGGCGGCATGAAAGACCCCCACAAGCTCCTGAACAAGCCCTGAGCGTGCGCGCGCAAGAGCACATGCAATTCTTGTGTCTCCTTGGCTGTCAATGTGTCCAATGGCGGCGCGGGTATGAGACGTGCGGGAGAGATCGTCCGTCGATGTGCTGCGAGGGATTCGCGCAGCTGGCGTAACCGCTCACATCCTGAAAAAAGGTACAAAACCGGGGGGGAGGCGAGACCGTACAGGGGATGAGGGGAAAGCACACACTGGCATCGTTGTCGCGTTTCATGCCAGTCCCTCTGCAAGCTCCTCTACCCGCCTCTGACAGCTCGCAAGCCCAGCTCTTGTCATCCTCGACCCTTTGATCCCCTTCAACGCCCGCGAAGCCTTGGCGACTTTCTCATCGCGATCCTTTCCAAAGCGCTGTGTCTGCAAGCGGATGTCACGTAGGCTGTTCCAGAGAAGAGTTAGTGGGTACCCTGATCGAGGCACGTTTGGCGTACTGGTTCCATAGACACTGTTCACAATAAAATTGGCGGTGTCTGAGTTCACAATTTTTGCACTCCATGGCAATACAGTGTTCGTGGTGTGATTAGATTCGGTGCGCAGTGTACTTTGGTGGGAATGACCCGTTATACGGTGTACGACGGGCAACTAGCGCAAGCTAGGGTATTAGTCACATACAAATTTGGGTAACCCCTGAATGGTACGCAGAACGGGACTGCAGAGCGCATGCGAGCACTTCAGTCAATAAATATACTAATTGTCCCTCCCCACCATGCCTCCTCGAACCCCGCGTCCCGCACGCGGCTCACCTTAGTTGTCCGCTGTGTCCAGACATCATCTGGGCCCGCTCTCCGCCATACATACCCCGTCTTGACCTGAATCTCTCACAATGCTGGGCAGTGCCGATTCCATGCGTGAATGAGTTCCTTCAAAATGATCTCTTCCAGTTCATCCGGACTTGCTGTCCACCGCACACGCGATGATTCTGGTGCTGATGCTGACGACGACGACGGCGGTGTCGCACCCAATCGGGCTTCTTCTAATTCAGCGTCGTCCATTTCACCCCGCTCAGGCCATCGACCCCAATGAGCTCTCCAAGTGCAAGTTGGATCGACCTATGTGGGTACCCGCGTGCGCTGAGGCTTTCCGCGATCGCGCCGACGCTGCCGACGCCAGGGGGTATAACTTTGAACACGCGGGCAGACCACAAGAGGGGCATCAATCCAAAGAAATGGGTGCCCATGCCCAACACCATTTTCTGTGTAGCGGACTCCTGAGCACTGCAATTCATCAGCAAGATGAAAGGAACGCACTTCGGTTGGATCCCCTTCTTTGCACACGATCTCAAGTCGCCTTAGGCGGCAGAAATGGTGGAGGACGGAATAGAGGATCTCATCGTCCCACCAGCCAATAAAAACAGAAAGACTTTCAAGGTCGAGGCCACCCCCACTCGCCTCAATTTCTTTGAAAGCTTTCTCCAGCGCAGCCAATTCACGGGTCCCTGATGCCGT
The DNA here is from genome assembly GCA_038090235.1 of Pulveroboletus ravenelii. NCBI lineage: Eukaryota > Fungi > Basidiomycota > Agaricomycetes > Boletales > Boletaceae > Pulveroboletus > Pulveroboletus ravenelii. Next base: position 41,398 of record JBBPMH010000094.1, read on the forward strand.
AAGGTGTTTCGGTCGGCGCAGACCAGGCATGGCGGACTTGATTGTTGCCAATGGTCCCTGGTAGTACGCCAGGTGGGGGAGCGCATTTTCCGGTAGATGGAGCCAGGGAAGGTAGTTTCTGATCCGCAAGTTGACAACGCGGGGACACTTGGCCAAGAACTCGGCAAATGAGTTGATGAGCTGGTCGGGGGGTTCAGAGACATAGGACTACCGGGATTTCTGAGTGGGAAATTTGATGCCGATAGTGTGAATGTGCGGGGATGGGACCGGATCATGATGAGAGGGAAGGAAGGGGTGAGGTGTGGGTGTAGCGTCCGGGGAGTGCAGGGTGTGCAATGGCGGCAAAGCGGCCACACTGGGTGGCAAGACGGCAACAAAGCCCTGGGCCGAATTGTTAGGCGGATTGAGTGTCTCGCAAAAATGTTTGTAAATGTAGCAGGTCCAGTTGAAGCGAACGACGCGAAGGCGCCAGCCCTCTCTGAATGCGCGGAGCTCGCATGGATCTCGGCGGCCGCGTAGGCTGGCGGCGGTGAGTTCAGTGGTAGGAAGGTCCCGGGGGTAAAGGTTGGTGATATGGGGGCGGAGGGGTGGGGTGCAGTTTTCGGCAGCGAGTTTATCGAGCGCAGGAAAGCGGTGTACAAGCTCATAAAAGGTATCTGGGAGGACCATGCTGCTAAAAGCAAGTTCTCGTAGGTTGACAAAGGTTAGGGCGCAGGTGTGCATGGAGCTGGTGACCTCGTCCGAAGCAAGATAGTCGGCGGGGGCGGCAATGCCGATTTCGTCCAAGATGGGCGTTTCATGAGCACGATTAGATCTGCGGATAAACGTGATGCCACCAGCAAGATGCATGATCGCTCTCGCGCGGCTGATTGCTCGATGCGGTCGAGCTGCGAGGTCGCAGTGGATATGCTGAGGGTAAGTGTGCAAGTGACCGAACGAAGCGCCGGGTTTTGCTGCAGGAAGTTGTGATTCCTGATGAACTTGAGCGGGTCCGACCAGATGATGCGCCTGCAGAGAACCCTAACGCCGGGGGACTTGAACCATTTGCTTGCGCGCGCGGCGGATGCGAGGTCTCTTGGGGAGTCCAGCTACCGAGCAGGAAGCTAGGGGAGATGGAGCGCATTGTCCACCATTCAAATCGTCATGAATATAGCTAAATTCATGCGCGCAGAATCTTGTCATCTGAATGAGAGATGAAGCCATACATCCAGCCACAATCGCGACCCACAAGAACTAAGGAAAGTAGTCAGCCTCTCTCCGCAGATGAAGAAACCCTACTTGAACCATCCGAACCATCCTATGAGCTCAGCTGCCCGCGCACCAAGACGAGTAACATTGAACTCAAGGGGGGGCACGCGAGTGAGCTTCAAATGTCGCACTAGCCGCATCGAGGCGGGTGGATGGAAAGTGCCTAATGGTGATAGAGACGCCTAAGCCAGCGTGGAATGCATCAGGCGGTGATCGTAACGAATCGAATAAAGCAGAGATGAGGGTACTTACCTGGGAGGGTGAGTCCGCGAAATGATACGAACACACGATGAGTGGCATACCCACGACCTATCAAGGCAGAGAGCGCAGTTGCATTACACTCCAAGCATTCAAAACTCCAGCACAAACGCAAACCCAGATGCAAATGCACTCGTGTTGACATCGCATAAACCAAAAAGTCCGCGCCTACTGCCCCGCAGTCCGTTCCGGCATCGGAGGTCGAGAGAGCCGCAAACCGCACACGGCCGCCGTGTTAACTACCTCCCGCCCCGGGTCCAGCCTCCTCTATGGTCACTCGCGCGTGCACCTTCACCGTAGCCATGTCCCGCGCAGCCGCCGGCACCATCGCCGTACTCGTCTGCGTTCCTCCTCGCTCTCGCAGATCAACTCTCATCTGCGCAGTCAGCAGCGCCCCAGCGTACCGCATCAGAGGAGCCTGGCGGCTCTGCACGCGTCATATCAGGCCTTCAGGCCCTGAGCGTGGTACGCCAACTTGATATGGCTCTAGGCAGCCTCGGCGAACACGAGGGCCGGTTCGACGCGCTTCGCGCCGGCCTCGCTAGCAGGTACCTCACCTACTCTCCCCGCGCCGGCTCCCGCAATCAGTCCACCGCGCTCGAACGCGCTCGCCTGTTTCCTCAACTACACCCCTGTCCCACCCGCCCACCTTGGCCCCAAAACACTGCACTGCGTTTGTTCGAGCACACCTGCTCGGTTGATCTAGCGATAAGCAGCAAAGGAGAAGCCATTGTGCGCGTATCCCGGCAGGCGTGCCGCGGCCAGATGGGAGTGGGGATATGCGGCGTATACACTCACCCCGCGGGCATGGCTGGTGGATTTGGGACCGATCAAGGTCTGGCAGGCACTGGTCCGCGCTTCGAATGGGGCTGCGGCATGGATAGAAGGATAGTTGAGCGTGGGTCCCAATGAGGCACTCTTCCTCCCCGGCACCAAGCCATGCGGGTACCAGTTTGTGGATATGCCTGCGCCTGCGCGGGGTGGTGCCAAGGTCCCCCGCGTCATTCTGGCGATATGCTTGCTACCGCGCCCAGTGGCCTAATGCTCTTTGATTCCTCGCAACTCCGCCTCCGAGAGGCCGAGAACCGGTGGGTGCGGGAAGAGGTGAGGCGGCACCCGGTGCTTGCAAATATGGCGTTAACGCCCACTTCCCAGAGGATGGGATGCGCGTGGGCGTGCAGGGGACTGGCGATATCGAGAGGGGGCACGCGCGAACGCGAGGCTCATTTGCCAGAAGCTAGTGCACGGCACTCCAGCACTGGACACTCGGCGCGGGCAGACTTGGTGGTGATATCAGCGCCGGCAAGGTCTGCGCTCTGCCATCTTTCGGGTTATTGGCTTGCAGACTGCCTAGATGAGAATCGGGGGTGGGAGTGGCAGGAGCGGAGGGCAAGCACTCCTGGGGTGGGCCGGGGTAAAAGGCGGCGAGGATCTTCTTTGCGAACTGCCTCAATCTGGCCCATTTGTGGTCGCGAGTATAGTCCCCGGTTTCCTGCTTGGACTGAGATTGGTGAAGCCCTCGTAGGCGTAGGAGGCACGCTTGCGCGTTTGCCAGACGAGGATGCTGGCGAGCCTGCCGCCGAGCAGCATGCCTGCAAATGGTAGCAGGTCACCACCAGGTGGGGGGCAGGCTGGGGCGCGCAGAGGTGGTGGGGTCTGGATGGCTGGAATTGCCTGCTCGATTTGCCCAAAGGTGATCACCGCTTGGTGGTCTGCGGAATTGCTGCAAGAAAGAGGGAAAGGCGCTGGCCGGCCAGGCTCGCGCCGATCTCCTCCACCCAGGCAGCATCTTGGAGCTGGCGCAGAAACTCGTGGGCATCCTGCAGGTGGAAATCGAGATATTGGCTGCACTTTGCCTGGCGCCGGGCAGGAAAGGCTGAGCAGCGCACGCGCAGACCCGCCAGAGGGGGTGGCGCGCCTGCGGGAGGTGCTTTCCTGCTTGCGATTGTTCTGGATGCTCCGCGCCATTTGGAGCAGCGCGCCGAGCTGGCGACCGACCGGGAGAGGGTTGGGCGCGGGTGTCCGCGAGGACCAAGGGGCGCCAGAACGCGGCGGGAATGGCCCGGCAGGGGGGGGGGGGGGGGGGAGGGGGGGGGGGGGGGGGGGGGGGGCGGCGGCAAGAAGGGGGAGGGGACAAACGGGGGGGGAGGAGGCACCGGGAACAAGGCCCCCCGG
>JBBPMH010000094.1:45088-62299 GCA_038090235.1 Pulveroboletus ravenelii
GCGGCGGCGGGGGGGGGGGGGGGGGGGGGGGCCGGGGGGGCGGGGGGGGGGTGGGGGGGGGGGGGGGGGGCCCGGGGGGGGGGGGGGGGGGAAGGAAAGGGGTGGGCTGGCGATCGAGGAGACGCTGCAAGTACTGGGAAGCGATCAAAGGGTGGGGAAGAGAGACCAGGAATCAGGCCCGCCGCGATGCGGCGCCGCAGAGTTCTGCTTGTTGCGAGGAGTGCGCATGCAATGCTTTTTTGCGCACTTGGTGGGATCCCAGGATCCTGGTTAACTGGCCCCAGACCCCCGGGCTGGCCCGGAATTCCTGGCTGCCAAGCTCAAGACCTAGGAAATTTGCGAGTGCGAGCAGGAACCCGGACCTGGCTGGCCAGTTGGTAGCTTCCTTTGGGCGCGAGTTGCCCAGGCCTGGCCTGGCCAGGTGGAATGAGGACCCAGATACCCCAGCTTCAGGTGGGGAAATCAGAGCCAGGCAGGGAAGTGAGGCTCGAAGCCAGGTTCCAGCTGGATCTAGGGCTGGTGTCTGGAGGCGGAGGCCAGCAGCTGCATATCACCCGGCTCAGCCAGGGCAATAGAGGCAGGCCCCAGTCCAGCTGGCCAGGCTCGAGGTGGGGGCCCGGCCAAACCTGGAACGACCCAGGCTGCCTACCCAAAAAAGGGGGGCTCTGGAGTCCACGGCCCTGGCTGGGCTAAATCAGAGGCGGCGGGAGGTGCGAGGGCAAGCCTCCGCGCGCGGGTGCCAGAGAAAAGAAATGCAGTGCAGATCCCCCCTAAATTCAACAAAGCCAACCGGCGGCCGCGATTCCCACTGCCAACTCAGACTCCGAAGCGCCCTCGGCACCACTTTTTGAGAGTTTCCACAACTCTTGCAGACCCATTTTATCAATCCTGGAAATGGGTCTGCGAGACCCTACGCCTTGATATTGGCCGCATAGAAGACCAAACAAAGACAATGACATTTCAGCGGCACCCGGGGGACATCCAGTACATCATCCGAGGTGGCGCGCGCGAGGTTTGCGAGGTCTCAACGCGGACGCTGAAGTCCCACTTGCGAGGCTCTGCTCGGCACTCGCCTCAAAATCAGTCATAGAGAGGACCAAATACACTCTTTCACTTCTCTTTTTGGATACCCAGCGTGCATCACCGAGGTGCCACGCATGAAGCTTGCGCGCAGCCTCCAGCGCGTGGACACCAAAATCCCACTACCAGGACTTTGTCAGACAATATAATACCTATTATTCCGCATCGAACTAGATACTCGAGAAATGGCGCCTGCAGCGGCTGAAGCCTTGCTTGTTGATGCAGGGTGGTATCATCCTCGCAGAGGAAGGAAAAATGACCGAGTGTTGATTGACTCCGGTGAGTGAAGTTGAGATGCGGCGGATGAGATGGAGGAGCCAGCAGCACCTGTGAACGCGCCGATTGAGGTTGCAGAGGAGAGCGCGGCAGAGCGCGGGCGACCAGCAGTGGCGCTCGACGAAAACGATCGGCGCACCTCGCACATGGTTGAATACTCACTCGAATGACCCTCAGAACCTTCCAAACTGCCGGACAAGACTGCGAACCGACTGCACAAGCCCCCGAGCATCGAGCTCGAGCGGGAGTGGCTGGGTGTTGCGAGCTCTGATGCTGCAGCTGCCAGGGCCAAATCAAATGCGCCAGGACTTTTTACCAGTGATGAGGACCCTAGGAATCAACATAATGTGCCGGCGGATGCATCCGAAGGTGTTAGCCAATGTTTGAAGCGGGTGGTGGAGGATGACTCACCTAAGAGAGCCCCAAATGAGCTGGAAGGGAACTGAAGAACACGCACCAGACAATTTCAACGGCACGCAGAAATGTCCTGAAGGTGACATGGTGGCGCACGCCAGCGAGACGGATGCACCATGCCGAGATGGAGGCCCAAGGGTCCTATGGGCGGCCGAGCCGAAATGGGATCTGACAAGGGCGGTCGAGGCTGCAGAAACAATACAGATGGCGCACAGATGAGCTAGAGAAGTTGTAGAATTGATGGCGCAATGAGCGGAGCACGTTGTGACTCGACCCGAGTCACAACAGGTCTGCTAGCTGAAGCAGAGAAAGGTCAGCACGGGCGGTGCGGACGGTGCGCGGCACACGTACCTATGCCACTCGGCGGGAAATTGAAGGTCTCACGACTTCAGATAGAGCCCGCGAACCCGCCGCGCCAACGAGGAAAGCTGAAGGTCACCACCTAGAGAGTGAGCGCGAGGGGTGTGCGTACCGGGTTGGAAGGCCCATGGAAAAGGCCGCATCGGATGGTCGGAATGGGCTGTACGTGGTGTACAGGAACTAGGAGAGTGATCTGGAGGTGCAAAACGCGAGCGCGATGGCATAGACCACGCGCACTGAAGCCGGAGCGGACGGCGGCAAGCCACGACTTACCGTAGAGCCACGACTTACCATATATGGTAGCTACTCAGCCGGCAGCGACGCGGGTGGACACTTCTGCGTGCCTCTTAACTGGGCCCTTCACCAGCCTGAGTGTTCGACTGCCCCCGCCTTGCAGCTTTCAGGTACATTGGAACCACTACCCGAGAATGGCCCTGCCTAGCAACTAGGGAGATGAGGCCCTGCTTCAAAGACAGCTATTAGCCCCAGCCTTCCTGACGTAACTGGGATCCGGGTGAGAGGTGCTAACCGCGTGCATAAAGTTGTCACCCAGTTTGCAGCCTACTTCCAGCTCGCATGTCATAGTGATAGCCAGAGGAACGATCTACTTTACTCCGCGTTGTTTGATGTTCTAAGATAGGCAATGGCAGCTCTTTCTTACTGAAGCCATGATGGCTGGATGGTTATGAGTATGGGGATCACAGCGGTTGCCAGCACGACTTGGCATTACGTGGTTGTTCCACTGCTAGCTCAACTGACGCCTTACCTGGTGAGTCACTTCGCGGTATTCTCTCTAACCCTTCTCCTTCAAGTTGCCACCAACAGGTTTCAGCCATGAAACGCAGTTGTCCTGATGCCAACTGCTTGCGTCCTAGTAAACATCCTCGTCAAGGTCAGGCAGCCGATGCAAGGCAAAAGCAGACTACCGCTGCATCTTCAGGTGTTTTCCCTCAAACATCTTGTTGTCTTTGAACCTACAAGCTTACAACATTCCAGTAGAAGCTTTTTCTATTTCTGAGGATGACAACATGCAGAGCCCAAAATCAGATGCCGGAGTGGAGTTTGAGAACACTGCAGAGGAGCAAACCCTCAGGGATCCCGTTCCGAGACTTCGGAGAAAAGGGAGAAAGCTAAGCGCTCCGATTCCCTCCTTGTCTACACCCCGCTTCGGTTATGCGAGTCCTTTTGCTCCATCCTCCGCCTCTAGACCCAAACCTGCCAAACCCATCCTTGCTGTTGCAAAGCGTTCTATTCTATGCTACGAGCACTCTCATGTCAACGCATTGGACGGGACCTTTCCTTATACTCCACTTACTCAATGTATTGCTCTGGAAAAGTTGCAGATTGAATACACTGCTATGGGGTTTCTCTGCCGCGCCTGTAAGGGCTTTATCCGCCCGAAGGACTTTCTCTCCCATCTCCAGCCAAACAAGAGCCATCCTCATTTATACAGCATTGCCTTCAAATCTGACCGGTCTGCTTTATCGAAACATATTCTCTCTGCCTATTGTGTTCTGTCGAATGCTGTTTTTCCCCTTCCAGTGGAAGCTGCTCAACTGATTGGCGGCCTATCTGTTGAACCTGCCCACCAATGTCCGGAGCCTGGATGTGGTTATTGGGCGACGGCAAGAACGGGTTCGCTGGGTCAAAGGCTTCGGGATCACGATAAAGTACTGGTGGATGGAAAAAAAAAAAAAAAAGCTGCTGGTCGATGCCCTGGCGTGTCCTTCCCATCTTCATCTCTTGCTTTTCGATATATCATGCGGCCATATCGCCATGTTTCAAAAATAGACCCTGACTATCAGCAGGTGATCAAACTGCCAAAAGATTGGACTCCGGCGGAGCCCTCAATTCAGCACTCCTTAACTTTGCGGTCGAGCTTAAGAGAAACCTCAGATCCCAACCAGGTTTCTGCACCATTCGCCCCCTTTCTCGAAGAGTTGGGATGGATGGAGTTTGTTCGATCCTTGCGGTGTCCAGAGAAAACCCTGCAGTGGATTTCAAAATCGCCTTTACGAAAACAGCATGAGCTGATTGAGCCTCAAGATCAGCAGTTCTACGCTTCGTTGTGCTCACTTTGTCGACTAGTCCCAGGTTATCTTTTGGACGGTAACCGATACGCCTTTTCCCTCAGTTCTGATGTTCGAAGCTGTTTGACATCTTCGTATGTTTACTCTATCATCAGCCTATTGTGGTTGGACTCATTATGGCCGCCTAGTACCAATGCAAAGCTGCGTCGACTGCAGGAAAAGACGTATATCCACTACGCGCGTCCCATACAGCATACTCTGGCTTTCCTTCTGTGGATCTCTCACATCTTGATGACAAGGGATCGCAAAACAGCTTCGACTATGCTTGGATCCTTGCAAGCATTGCTGAAAAATCTACCGGCAGATCAGAAGACTGCGCTATCTTCTTTATATGAGCTGATGAAGCCCTCTAGCAAGTCCAAGTCAATTGAACTCCTTCCAGCTTTTCACAACCTGCTTATTTCCATCATTCGCCATGAAGTAAACTCTCATGGGCAGAAGCTTGCATGTCCCACAGACTACTCTCTTTGCATAGGGTCGCTACTTCCAAACAGTTGCTTTCAGCCAGCAAATAGTCTCACTCGGAGCTGCGCAGCGCTTCAACATACTTTTCTTGTTGCTCTCTTCCATGACTCGCGCTTGCAGTTCCTTGAGTTAGCAGAGTTTATACCACATGATCAATCTCATTGGTTGGGGATCAATCTCAATAGGCCACTGGGGACCCTGTGGGAATCTGATGAGGGGCTGAGTGAAGAAGAATGCGACGATGTTGAGGATGAGGTTGAGGATGAAATTGAGGAGGACACGAGGGAGTCCGGAGATGCAGAGGTATTGGAAGATTCTGAAAATGGTCCTTCAGAGCCAGAGTCCGCAATGATGGAAAAGGTGGCAGGTAAGCCAAGGCTTGGCTACTGCTACCTGCTGTTCAGAAGTCTAACCTAGTATGGTGTTAGTTACTTTGCTTGACTTTCTCAATGACGATCAGGGCGATTGCCAGCAAACAGAGCCAAATCAACTGCTCAAGTGCGTTCCACTAGCTCTTTCCCCAGTTTAAAAGCTGAAGGAAGCTATAGATGTCTCCGGGACAATGTTATTTGGGTGCAGCCACGATCCATGGAGCGATCAACTCCTTACACTAGAATGAAGACTGTTTGGCTGGCTGCTGCTCCGATTGCTCGTCTAGAATCTAGCCAGTCAAGGTTTACCTGCTCTCGGCAGGGTGATAACATCACCGTCCGAGTTGCAGATGGTTCCTCTGTTCAACTTCCATTTATCAAGCTGAAATCAGCAGCACTGTCTGCCATATCAGCCTGCCAACAGGCTGTTCTGTCTGCTCTGCCGGCTGACTGCCACAATCACTACAACCAGTTCAACTGGACCACCCTCTCCGATAGCCTTATGGACCGGTGCTCCTTGTTTCGACAACATTCCAACTCTGCAATCTTCCAACCGATTCTGTCTGCGACACAACAATCCCTTCTTCAAAGCGGCTCAACAAGTGAAGCGAAGCCGTTCTTAAACCCATCCACCTCTGGGCATGACCCCCAAGCCATTAACAACTGGCTTATCCTTGACCATCGCATTCAGGGGCTTTTATGCGCTGCTTTGTTGCAGACAATTGGTGTCCCACCCCGAGATTTCCAGATGGCTTCCCTTCAATATGACCATGATTCAGCCACAGATTCTCCACGAAACCTCTTTCTCTTGGATGGTGTACTTGCCTTAGGCAACCCAAAGTCGAAGCAGCTGAACAAGACTGTTCGAGAATGCATTTGGCAAGTCCCGCCAGCGCTTGCAAAGGCCGTTTTATTTTACCTTGGGGTTTTACGACCCATTGTAATAACCTTCATTGCTATCGTATTTCCATCTTCTTCTCACTGGCAGCATCTGCATTGCATTTTTGTTCATAATTTTCTGGTGGCCAAGTCGTTTCAGAAGCAGCAGGACGCCTGTCTCTGGAATGGATCCAAGGTTAACAAGGTCCTGCAAGAAAGTACCTCCAGCCTCCCAGTCCGACTCACCTGTTGTTTCCTTCGCAACCTCATAACTGCAATTCTGCGAGAGTACTTTCCAAAACTCAACCTAGGCGCAGCAAGGCAAGAGGAGACTACTGTGGATCTACAGGGTCAACACACAGCACACATTTCAAATGCTTACTACGGCCTTAGTGGTAACGTTCTCCTTGCGCTACGCATGCCAATAACGACTGCCCGGGATTTTATGGCAGTTAGCCGCGCCTATCAAGTTGTTCTTGACCTTGTTCAGTTTGACGAGGTTACTTGCAAGCTGTATGCAAACCCTCAAATTCTAGTATCAGACCGTAACAAAGATGCTGCGCTTAGCGTTGCCCGTGCAATGGTTTGTCAGTATTACCAGCTGGGGGGGAAAAATGCGCCAAGTGATAATGTGAAGGCGGTAAAGTTTATTTTAACAAGCATGCCTTACTATGGGAAGCTAGTCTTAAGCAGGGTAAGTTTGTGCCCTTTGTGTGGAGCGTCCTATGCTAAAACAAACAGCATAAAAATACCCAGACTTGGACGCCAACAAAAATTGGAGATATTGTGTTGGAGCAGGTCGTTAGAACTTTGATATTTGGCTTTGCAGGCCCTACTCCCTTATCTCTGCCCCTACCTGGCGGCTGCACTGTTGGAGAAGCATCGCTGGCAGTACAACAGGTAAGATCAACCGGTTTTTGAATCAAATGCTCTAATTGTTCTTATAGATTACAAAAGCTGTACTCGAATGGGAAATGGGAGAATACCGGCCAATTGGAACTGAGGATATCAACATCATCAACCATTTTGCCCAAGTGAAGACTAGCGCTTTAAATGTCTTTGAGGTTTGGCATAGAGAGATGCCTGAGAGATGGGCTGACTTCACTTCTAGAGTGTATAATGCAGCTGTCATGTCCAACGCATGGGGTGCTCATTCTTGGGTCATTCGAAGCCCCTTAGACTAGCACCTACCTCTGTAGCTATGTCTCCCTTATCTACGAATTCATGCTGCTTTATAAAATACAGTCACAGCAATTGCTGATCTGTTGTCCATCCAGTAGCTACGTCCCATAGGTTTCTAGACTAGCAGCAAGCATACTGACCTTACCACTGGGCATGACTGAGTGACCGCTGCTCCTACCCATGCTATGTCCTAAACCCATGCTATGTCCTAAACCCATGCCTACACCTTATCTAACATCCCTCCATGGACAAAGTTGCACACTATGCCATACCACATGCTCCCTCTATGACGCCGTCTGTGTCATTTGGAGCGTCGTCCACAACCGATTTGAGCCTGCCACTCCTGTCATCCATTGGTGGCTCCTCACACCATGTGAGATATGAGCAGCGATCGCCATTGTGACATAAACCAGCTTGGCAGGCTAGTGTGTCATCAGCCACATGGTTTATTCATTCGCGTGCGTTGTGTTGCACTCACAAGTGTTTGTCCACCTAACTACGGCGTTCATTTTGCACAAAAATTCAACAGCACACCCCATTCGGCGCGCACACTGCTTTCTATGGAGTGCACTGAAGTAAACTGGGTGCACACTGTTAACAGTCAAGCACACTACTTTCTGAGCAGGCAGGGTCAGTTAGACAAGTAAACTACCATCATTAGAGAATAAACTTGATATAGGTAATGTGACTAGAGTATTGCTGGGACTATCCTCGTATCTCCAATAGCACGAATTTTTGTGCAAAATGAATGCCATAGTTACATACACCCCTTCCTCAAGCACCACCCTTGACTAAACAACATGCTGCTGTCCTTGCATACATGCTCTTGCAGCCAGCCACACTCCCACCAATGCTGGTGGCTTAGTGCCTGGTCCTCTGCTCTTTAGTACGAGCTCCCACGGTCAGTCATTGTCAGCCCCACCACCTCATCTCCAAGCGGCACTGGGTTCCACATCGGCAGGTCGGCGAGTAAACACAATCAATCCGGATCTGCTCTACTCTCTCAATACAACGCTTCTCATGCAGGCGACCCCACAGGAGTGGGAGGCACTTGGCCACAGCAGCTGCACCCAATGCAAAACCACTCACGCATGCGAAAAGCGATGCACCAAGATATGCGGCAGATAGGAAGATGGCATCTGTCGTCTGGGCTGGCTGCATGGCAAAACAAGGTTGATCAGGGTCAAAGTGGAGAAGCGCAGCAACGGTCACAGCATGGGCAAGCTCGTCTTTGGAAAAGCCTAATGGCATATGTTTTCGCTTCACTCCTTTCGCACTGCTTTTTTGTTTTGTTTTGTTTTGTTCAATCACTTCGTGACCGCGGTTTTTTTTTCGGGGGGAGGGGGGTTGTCGGAAAGGGTCAAAAGAAAAAATGAACAGTATCCGGTGCATACGGTTCAGGTGTAGTACAAAAATTAGGGTTACATTTTTGCTAAAACACAGCACTTGCTTGTGACACCAGCTGGGCAAATAAGGCAGAACAGAGTATGGGCTTGAATAGGCCGACAAGCTGCGTGTCAGTCTTTGTGACCTAAAAGAACACTAGGGTGAGTCCTGCGCATGGCACCTGGCTCTGGAGGGGACAAAGCCACACAGAAATGAGCACGAACACAAACGCGCTGCCGCGTTTTTGCTCATGCTCTTTTCTATGCATTAATGTAAGCTGAGCACTTGATGGGCGATCAGCCGGTGGCGAACATGGCCATTGCCGGAGGAGTGAGTCGGATCCTCTTCATGGTGCTGCTCGGCGCTCCATGCGCAACAGCATTGGCAGTCCAGCAGATCCGAGCATCCTCGGCGCTGATCAGCAGGTTGTAGGTGAGAGCCTTGGATGTGTTGCGCGAGGTAACGCACCATCACCGCCACCCTGCATGCGCGTGTTGGGGCAGTCCCAGTCCATATTGGGGGCGTGCCCACCAGATTGGGCGACAGGTGCGGCGAGGTCGGCGGTTAAGTCGGCAACGGCAGGGTCGGTAATGGTAAAAGTCAACTCGGCAGTTGCTGCACTGGGAATCCGGTCCACCTCAGGTCTCTTCATGGTGCTGCTCAGTGCTCTAAGAGCGGCAGTCAGCGCACCTTGTGCCTGGGCATGTTGCTATGAACTGTATTTACAAAGGCCTCACGATGAGTCGGGCAATGATGACAAGCAGGCGCATGAAGGGAGGGCTGGGGGAGGGTTTGTGAGGACACGCTGTGTATATTGTGAACCGCGTGGCGAGATGCCACAAGAGAAGGAGGTATGGGGTCACGAGGACGCGCCGTTGATGCCAAGCTATCTGCAAGCGCAGACAAGCATTGGGAGGAAGGGTGCGGGATCGCGAGGATGCACCACGTATGCTATGAGTGGCAAGAGACCAAAAGAGGCGGAGGTACAGAGTTGCGAGGACGCGCCGTCGATGCCGAGCTGTCTGCAAGCGCAGACAAGCATCGGGAGGAAGGGCACGGGGTCGCGAAGATGCACCGTGTATGCTGTGAGTGGTGAGATGCCGCAAGAGAAGGATGTACGGGGTCGTGAGGACACGCCGTTGATGCCGAGCTGTCTGCAAGCGCAGACGAGCATCGGGAGGAAGGGTACGGGGTCGCAGGGACGCACCGTGTACGCTGTGGGTGGCAAGATGCCACAAGAGAAGATGGCGCGGGGTCACGAGGACGTGCCGTTGATGCCGAGCCGTCTGCAAGCGCAGACAAGCATCGGGAGGAAGGGTGCAGGGTCGCAGGGACGCACCGCATACGCTGTGAGTGGCAAGATGCCACAAGAGAAGGAGGTACGGGGTCGCAAGGACGCGCCGTCGATGCCGAGCTGTCTGCAAGCGCAGACAAGCACCAGGAGGAAGGGTACGGGGTCGCAGGGACGCACCGTGTATGCTGTGAGTGGCAAGATGCCACAAGAGGAGGTACGGGGTCGTGAGGACGCACCGCCGATGCCGAGCTGTCTGCAAGCACAGACAAGCATCGGGAGGAAGGGTGCGGGGTCGTGAGGACACACCGCGTGCGCTGTGAGTGGCAAGATGCCACAAGAGAAGGAGGTACGGAGTCGCGAGGACGCGCCGTCGATGCCGAGCTGTCTGCAAGCACAGACAAGCATCGGGAGGAAGGGTGCGGGGTCGTGAGGACACACCGTGTGTGCTGTGAGTGGCAAGACGCCACAAGAGAAGGAGGTACGGAGTCGCGAGGACGCGCCGTCGATGCCGAGCTGTCTGCAAGCACAGACAAGCATCGGGAGGAAGGGTGCGGAGTCGCAGGGACACACCGCGCGTGCTGTGAGTGGCAAGATACCACAAGAGAAGATGGCACGGGGTCGCGAGGACGCGCCGTTGATGCCGAGCTGTCCGCAAGCGCAGACAAACATCGGGAGGAAGGGTGCGGGGCCGCAAGGACGCGCCGTGTACGCTATGAGTGGCAAGATGCCACAAGAGAAGGAGGTACGGGGTCGCGAGGACGCACCGCTGATGCCGAGCTGTCTGCAAGCACAGACAAGCATCGGGAGGAAGGGTACGGGGTCGCGAAGATGCACCGTGTATGCTGTGAGGGGCGAGATGCCACAAGAGAAGGAGGTACAGGGTCGTGAGGACGCGCCGTTAATGCCGAGCTGTCTGCAAGCGCAGACGAGCATCGGGAGGAAGGGTACGGGGTCGCGAAGATGCACCATGTACGCTGTGAGGGGCGAGATGCCACAAGAGAAGGAGGTACAGGGTCGTGAGGACGCGCCGTCGATGCCAAGCTGTCTGCAAGCGCAGACAAGCATCGGGAGGAAGGGCACAGGGTCGCGAGGATGCACCACGTATGCTGCGGGTGGCGAGATGCCACAAGAGGAGGTACGGGGTCGTGAGGACGCGCCATCAATGCCAAGCTGTCTGCAAGCGCAGACGAGCATCAGGAGGAAGGGCGCGGGGTCGCGAGGACGCACCGTGTATACTGTGAGTGGCGAGAGACCAAAAGAGGAGGTGCCGGGTTGCGAGGACGTGCTGTCAATGCCGACCTGTCTGCAAGCGCAGACGAGCATCGGGAGGAAGGGTGCGGGGTCGCGAGGATGCACCGTGTATGCTGCGGGTGGCGAGATGCCACACGAGGAGGTACGGGGTCGTGAGGACGCGCCATCAATGCCAAGCTGTCTGCAAGCGCAGACGAGCATCGGGAGGAAGGGCGCGGGGTCGCAGGGACCCACCGTGCGCTGTGAGTGGTGCCGGTGAGAGGCCAAAAGAGGGGGAGGTACCAGGTCGCGAGAACGCACTGCGTATTATGACTTATAGTAAGCATGAGGGGATGAATTGAACTTTTCGAACAATCAAACGTCCGATTCAAGGTCCGACCACGCCCTAACAGACCCAGTGTCACGTGACGCTCACCAAATGCGCTGCGCTCGTTTCTTCCATTTCTGGTCTCGTTCTTGTCAGTTCGTGACCACGCAAACGACGACCAGTATGGTTCGCACAAAGCAGACGGCCAAGAAGACGACTGGCGGAACTGCTCCCCGCATCTCCCTCACCAATAGCTGCTCAGTCAAACCTGCTTCTTGTGGAACCACTCAGGCCATCGCTGGCTCTAGTTTCCCCCAGCTCCCCTCCATAATTCAACTGGAGGAACCTGGAGCCACCACTGGCAGTAGCTTGGACAGGTGTGGTGTCCGCCCATGTCTTGAGGCGTTGTTTTCCCCAAGGGAAGCTGAGGAATCAGGTGATAGAAATGACGACGTGAGTGCTTTTCCCCATGCTTGCTGTGTTTATCAACCCCTTACAGTTTTGTCACATGTGCATGGATGGTGGCGAACTATGGCGATGCGACCTATGTACTCGCTCTGAGTGCAAGAGCTGTGTTGTCGTCCCGCAGGAATGTATCGCAATCATTGAGCAGAGTGACGTCAAGTACCTCTGTCTCTCCTGCCACCTGATGGACAATGCCAAGACGAAATTAGCTATGCCATTCATGGTGAGGGTACCCCTTTGCCAACTGATGGATGCCAACCTTATTTTGCAGGCCTTCTATCGGAACAAGAACCCTGTTCTTCCTCAACCACCAAGGGTGTGCGGCCGCTGCGAGCTATCGCCGAAGTCATTCATGCAAGCACGCAGGACCGCCATCCTTCACTTACGCCTCAAGACCTTACCTGCCAAAGGTCCTATCACCATGCTATACGACTTTCTTCGACCATATTTCATTCGCGCTGGCGGGCTTTTAATAAAGGACGTACCGTTCGATTTGGGAAGTGAAGGAAAGCGAAAGACATACCGGAGGAATGCCACCACAATAGCACAGGAAGTCCTTGCTATGCGTCCATCCGCAGTGATTTTCGCGATATCTACACACACTGATGAAGACCGGGGTGATTTCTTTGCTGGCCGGGAGGGTGACAAAGAAATGTCCGCTAATATTCAGGAGGTAGGTTTAAGCTTCTGTGCTTGCCGCAACCCTCATAGCTGCTTGCAGTTCTTTGATGTGCTGCTTTGTCCATTCAAAGATGTTGCCCAGAACGCTGTCCTATATATGCTCAGCTGTGGGCGGTACATCCGCCATTCCCATAGTCGGGCTGAATTTACTGCAGCAACCGCGAGGTGAGTAGGTGCTTAGTATGCCACGACAATGAAGTTTATTTTGTCATCGCAGACTTGCCTTCTCGGCATGTATTGCCTTTGATGCTCGCCGTTTTCATCCCTCTGCAGCATGGGCGTTTCTTATCGCGCTCACCGACCAAGTCGTTCTTCAAGGCCACGCGTTCCCAGATGCTGTGCCTGTTGCACTGGGAAACTCGGGCGATCTCAATCGCCATTCTGGAGTTTACGTCCTAATCCCTTCTTCTGACCGCAGGTTTATCAATACAACACGATATGTTTGGGCTCACCGCGACTATCGACCGTGGGGAATAGATGTTCCTATGCAATGTCCAGGCTGTGGCACTGCGCAGGAGGAATGGAAGCGGACTGTTGTTGGTGGGGGCTACCGGTTTCAATGCCGCAACCCGCATTGTCTGGGGAACAACAAACGGAATGGTCCCTACACTCTCGAGGTGAAGAAACCAAGGGGGGTTGTAGTTCTTTCAAACGGTAAATCGCGCACATCAGCGTGGACGAGAAAGCACCTACGTCCGACTTTCATTGGGTCCTCCTAAGTATTTTGCATGTCCCCCCATTGACCAATTGATTTTATGCCGCTGCACGCTGTTGTTATCCATCCCCCAAACCTCCGTGGATGACCTCACATCCTTGGCCCTGTCCGACTTGCGTGACGGGAGTATTGGTTGCTGGCGACGATGGCAGGCTGAAGCAATGATACTGTATGTCAGCGATATGGGAATGAATGGCTAAGTGCGATAGTTTCAAGACATGGTTGGACCTCGAATCGGACGTTTGACTAGTCGAAAAACTTAATTCAGGGATTCATTGAACTTATCACTGGACTTGTCCCACCGCGTCCCTGCGACCCTGTGCCCTTCCTCCCGGTGCCTGTCTGCGCTTGCAGACAGCTCGGCATCGACGGTGCGTTCGCACGACCCCGCTGGCACCTCTGCCCCTTTTGGCCTCTCGCCACCTGGCCCGCAGCTGCGCGTACCCTGCAGATCCCTGCAACCTTGTGCCCTTCCTCCCGATGGTCGTCTGCGCTTGCAGACAGCTTAGCATTGACAGTGCGTCCTCGCGACCCCATACCTCTGCCTCTTTTTTTTGGCCTCTCATCACCCGGTCTGCAGCGCATACGGTGTGTCCTCGTGACTCTGCGCCCTTCCCCCTGATGCTTGCGGACGGTTCGGCATCGATGATGCGCCCTCACGACCTCATACCTCCCCCTGTGGCACCTTGCCACCCAGTTCACAATGTACACGGCACGTCCTCGCAAAGCCCCCCCCAACCCCTCCTCCATACGTCTACTTGTCACCATTACCTGACCCATCGTGAGACCTTTGTAAAAATGGCTCATAGCAACATGCCCAGACACGAGGTGCGCTATGGATGTCGCTCTGACCGTTATTGACTCCATACCCCTCCTCACCAAACTGCTTGGCAGTCAAAGCATCTAGGCGTGTATCGCTCATACGCGCATCAGCTCCTGGGGGTATGCACTATCCGTGCTGTGCGTCCTTCTCTTTTGGCTGCTCTGATAGCCAGGTCACGCATACTGCTGCTCTGCTCCCCAGAAAAACTCACCTCTACAAGGGGGGGGGTTAGCTCGTTTTGGATCCAACTCAATGTATGGACGGGTTTGTCTCCACCTCGCTGAAGAAAAGGTTGCAAGATATGTCTGTGCTGGCGAAAAGCCCATCGTCAGGCTCAATGTGATGATCTGCTGGCTGTCAAATGCCTGCAGAGCTTTTAAATGCGGAAAATTGGCGCCAGTGGGACGTCGCAGTGCCTGCCACCGCGACCTCATCGCCATCTTTAAGCACCCTGGCCTTTGTGAATGCTGTGAGTATTAGCCATAACCTTGCTTCTCACGACATTCGTTGCACCTCAGGATGCAGCTTCTATACCTCCTATGTCGGGCAAACATAGGATTGTCCCCTCTGTCGCCCTCTTGCTCTTGAACCATGGCCTCATTAGCAAAGGTTTCGGCTTACTTCTTGCAAGGAGATGCTGTCTCGCAACCGCCCCACCTCAAGGGCTTCTCAGATCCCTCTCTTTCCAACTTCCCTGCTGTCTGCTCAGCAGGCTGTGTAGAGGCGGGACTCTAAGAAACCATCCGCTTTCGTGTCCTATCTTCCTACATCGGATCCAGGCTCCACCTACTTGGGCCTCATGGCGGACGCCTGTCTCGGAAGTCGATGGGCCTCGTTGTAAACAAGGCACGGGGAGTTTCCTTAGCAGGGCTGATGTGCTTTCTGGCGCTGAGATCACCAGCGTGCTCCAGAGGCTTAGCGGGGAGGTGATGCGGAGCGCTGCATTCACGGCAGAGCTCATGGCTGAGTCATTTTTCTGCGAGACGACGACGCAGGTGCTCCGAACGAATGAGTAATTAGCAGCTTGCACATGAGCGTCGGGTGCCATCGGAGACGCCGTGGTTCATTCCCTCCGCATGAGAGGGCATAGGGGCGGCCCCACTTTGATGCAGGTCGCGCTTCAGGCGTGTCTGATGCATTACCTGCGCTACACCGCATGCGCTTGGACCGTTGGTGGGCATGGGGGCCAAAACCGGCCTGTCGATGCAATCCACCGCGGCGTGCATGAAGTAGGTGAGCGGCTGCTCCTCAATGAAGCAAGTGCGTGCCGAAAATGCCCACAGGCACGAACAGCGGCGCAGGCAATCGCTGGCCGCTGGCGAGCCACACGCGAGCACATCCCAAGGATGCCACCCGGCGAGTCACCGACCGCGCTCCAAATCACAAGCAGCACAGCCCCCTGCCTCGACGACACCCCCCTCGCGCACGTTGGGTGGTGCTGCGAGGTAGATGGGGTGAGTTCGGGTGGGGATCGACCGCTGGAGCAGGAGCGCTGTGGGGTACGCTCGACGACCAACGGTCGCGTCCGGTCGGAGCCCTCGCCACAGGCCCTGGGGCAGCGGTGATATGGGGGTGGGGGTCGACTGCTGGAGCAGGAGCACCGTGGGGTACGCTCGACGACCAACGGCCGCGTCCGGTCGGAGCCCGCGCCGCGGGCCCTGGGGCCGGGGTGATGGGGGGTAGTGGGGTTAGTCACTCATCGCTGGCACAGGTTAGGTCACACCGCGGTATTCAGTCGCGGGTTTGGTGGGTATGGGCGGCAGCGTGGAGGGCTGGCACCCGCGTCATGAGCACCGCGAGTCATCAGCAGATGAGTAGAGGCATGTGTTTGTCAAAGACACACCTGAGACATCTCCCGAAAAAGAACCAGGGGCTTTGCTTGGGTTCGAGCTCGCGCACCGTGGCTGCGATCTCTTTCTCAGGTGGCAAACGCCAGCGCAACTTAACAACGTCACGCACACAACGCATCACGGCGCCACTGCTCTTGAGCGCCCCCTCCTTCTGCGCAAAGAAGGGACCAGAATCGCGCCATTGACGCATCTCGTTGAAGTACGACCGAAATGGGCGGCATCCACCCTTTTTTGGGCCTGTGAAGACAGGTCAATGGGGGGCGCACAAGTAACGTCTGACAGAAACGACGAGACGGGGTTGGAATCAGCAAGTCCCACAGATGGGAACCAGGTGTGAATGACGCGCTCTGCAAAGAGGCAAGGCACGGTGGACCACGTACTTTGGTTGGCGGTGGCTAACTTGGCGAGCCCCGGCGCTGTGCATCTCGACGTTGACTTCGCCGTCATGGGGATGGGTCTGCAGAGCGGCGAATGGAGTTGCAGGGGCGTGAGCAACCTCGATGCCGCTGCCTGGCTGTTTTTTCTCCTACTAGAGCTCCTGATCCCTCACCATGCGGTGTTTCAAGCGACTGGATTTTGGGGCAATGCCTCTTCCCTCTTCGACCTTGTCCTCCAGGCCTTGCGCGCCCGAGAGCATTTTTTCCTGACTTGGTGAGATGCCGGGACTCCATCGCCACGTCACGAATAAGTTGATGAACACAGCCGATGATGTTGATTGGCTGACGTTTACCGACGGCTTCATGGCCGTCAGAGGCTGAGCGGGAGCATCTATGCAAAAGCGGGAGTGGGCGGTGCACGAACAGGCAGGTGCACAAGCGGACCGGTGCACAAACAAGCGAGTTGGCGCGTAGATGGATGGGCTGGGTTGGCGGGCAAGTGGGAGGTGGCGTGGGTGGCGTGGGTGGCGTGGCGTGATGTGCGGGCCAGTGGGGTCATGGTAAGGCTGCGAATGGGAGCATGCGCGCTGTGCTTTCCATAACTTTGTCCCCTCTCACTCCGCTCCTCCCCCTGCTCCCCTCTTCCCCTGCTCCCCCCCCCCCCTCGTATCCGCGTACCACTCGCGTCCGCAGACCATTCGCACCCGCGCTGCTTGCACCCCGCACTGCTTGCACCCAGGTGCTGCTCGCATCCAGCACGCCGCTCGTATCTGCGCATCGCTCGCATCCACGCGCTGCCTGCATCCACACGCCACCTGCGTCCCTGCGCTGCTCGCACCTGCACAACCGCTCGCATTCCCACATCGCTCGCACCCACGTCGTTCGCACTCCCACATCGCTCGCACCCCCACATCGTTCGCACTCCCACATCGCTCGCACCCCCAC